>CAVNZG010001543.1:0-88965 GCA_963693315.1 Diogma glabrata
ATGGGTCAAAAAAGTTTTTTTTTTACCCTCTTTACCCCGGTCCCCTAAACACACAGAAATATAATTATTTGAGACTTCGGTATAATTTTCATACAAAATTTACCAAATTGCCTAACTCTGTGAATTTTTCCAAATTTTTCTGTCAATCAGTGTCGAAACGAAGGGGGGGGGGCGGTATGTTTTTGACAATAACTCAAAAACTGAGCATTGCAAAATTCTAAAAAAAATTGCAATGATTTTTAAATTAGGTGCTCTTTCAAATGACACCCCACTTGACCACATTTTAAACAGTGTTTTTACCCCTCCTCATTTCCACCTCCTTAATAAATCTAATTATGAGAATATGACACTTTTTTATATTTTTTATTAAAAACGTACTAATTTTTCTATCATTCCAAATACATTTGAAAATTTTCGATCAGTTAGGTTCGGAGCTAATTGAGGTAAGAAAACACAAAAAATCGTCATTATTCAAAATTATACGAAAAATGGTGAGGTGTAAAATTCCAAAATAAATTTTTAAGGAATACTGAAATGAAGCCCTTTCATATGATACCCTACTTGAATCTACAAAAAAATATATTTTCTCAAAGGTCTCACATCGAAGCCCTGTAAACCAAACGAAAACCACTTTAGTTTTATTTGTATTCGTCATTTCATGTGGACAGATTAGTTTTATACGCACCTCAAATTTCAAGTCCGTAGCATTTATAGTTTACGAGATAATCGATATAATGTGAAAAACTCGTTTTACTCTCACCAATAGTGTTCCGTATAAAAAACGGACCTCTAACAAGAAGTGTCCCTTAACATAATATTTTAAACCAAAACTAGTTTACTAATCCCTTTATTGTTACCATAGCACAAACCTATTATGTTGCATGCATAATTAATTATAATTAATTCAGTAGTGCTTGAACGGCCTTGAAGATCACGGCCAATTTTGTGGGCCATCTACCATTACATGATATTTCCCCATTTAATTGTTACTATTACCCTATCCTTCGACTACCTTTAGACGACTCTAGCCTTTAAACTAAACATTGTAGAAAAACAATCTTTTGAAATAGCCTAACTTATCATTATCTTCTTAAATCAGTAAATAATTAATTAAATGACCAATATCGGTTACAAACAAACAAACATTATATTTCCGCGGAATTGATAAAAATTCCTGTACACTTTATCTGTGCGCATGGTGTTCACACTACATAATATAGAATAATCGTTTTCTTATCGATGAAAAAAATACGGATAAATATTTATTTTTGAATGAAACCAATATCAGTTAACATTTAAACTTTCCAATTTTAACTACTTAACAACACAAAATGGCAAATTTGATTAAAACTTTATTTGCTCTACTCGTAGCAGCTTTCGCTATTTGCCCGGTCGTCGATGCTCAAAATCATCTAATTTTGGGAAGAATCGGACCTAACGATGTTCTGTTACACTCGTAAGCTTTATTTTAAAAATTTAAATTGTGGTCATAAAAAGTGGTAAATCTAATTTTAATTTTTCTAGAGCGACCTATAACTCAACTGGTGTTAATGGAACAATTGTTCAACGTGATATTGCTCATAGTGGTGCATATGTTATAACATCTATTCAAGCGCTTGATATGGCACCAGTTGGATATGGAGGAAATGCAATAGTTGCAAGTGGAGGAATTGGTTTCACGTTTTGTATAGTTCGATTAAGCGCAGCACGTCCTGGTGGTCCATATTCATTCGATCTTATCATGCATGGAAGATAATTATTAAAGTACTTGTTTTGTTTCTTTATCGTTTTGTTGTTTTGTAAGTAAAAAAACTAAAGAAAAATGACTATTTTGGAACAAAAATTTGTGTGTTTTCATAAGTGATCCAGTTATTTAAATGTTTAAATAAAATTAAGTTTAATAATATAATATACTATCACAACAGTGATAATCTTGAAAATGATGAATTAATTGTTAATTAAACCCGAAAAACAAGCCATACTGCTAAGCACACTGCGGCCAACCCTCCATTCAAATCGATACATTTTAGACCTATTTTCTATAAGTTTTTTAAAGAATTTGTACAAAACGGGGGTAGTATAATTGATCGCTATGATTTAGAATTTATAAAATCCCTTGGCGGTTTTTGGAATTACAACGTGATTATAGTTTTTCACTACTTTTCACATTTTATGGAATTTAATTCAAAACTTTTAAAATGGCTTTTCAAGAATTTTAATTCAATCTACTGATTTTAAACGAAATCAATTTGTATTGGCGATATATCAATTAAATTTTCTTGTATTCGGATGTTAACGTCCCTGGGTACATATTTTACACTTACTGATTATCCATACATCTTTATTTGCTAAACTAATATTTATTGTAAATTTTCATTTTTATTGTAAATTTTTAATTTTTTTGTAAATTTTGATTTTTATTATAAATTTTTATATTGTAAATTATTTTGTAAATATGTTATTCAAATAAATAAACTTGTGAACTTGTATACATTCCAGTGATAAAGCTGACGTATGTGTATACTTGGCAGTATAGCCCGACCTTATCGATATCATCGATAAGCTTATCGATATCAAAAAGTTTATAGAAAATCTCATGCAGAAAGACCAGGTGCTTAATAACATCGACAAATATTGTCAAACACTAGGCTACAATGGCCAACGATGACTCAATCAACAGATAGGTAATTGAAAAAAATTGTAAAATGATTATATAAATTATTTTTTGAAATTATCTATAATAAAACACTATCTCAGCTACTGTTTTTATTTTAATTATTGTTTTTTGATATTTAATATTTTGCCTCCATGGCACCATCAGAAATTATGTTACTACATATATATTTTTTATTTTAAAACGATTTATTTACGTATAAATCAGACTAAATATCATCTCAAAGTAAACATCAAAGATACTAATAAAGAATTACCGATACTTAAATTTAGAATATTTTTAATTCAATCCAAAATTTAACGTCGGCAAATTTTAAATACAATCGAAAGATATAAAGAAAGAAATGAAGAAAACAAAAAGAGATCTCTATAAAAACTTTATTTATTTTATTTATTTATTTAAAGCGATTCTTTTACATAAAATTAAGACCAAATGTCTTCTCAAAGTATTTATGTATGAAACTTATAATAGAATTATTGGTACTAATATCACTGTGCGACAAGTGGTAGGGGTCAGTGATCCGCTGGGGTTCTGACTACCGGGAAAAGTTATATCGGTCAAAAAAAAGTTATATGTGTCCCAGCGTTTCGCTGGGTCACGTCTTGGAATCGAAATATATCGATTTGAATTTAGTATGTATCATATAGGGGAAATTGTCACGTTTGGGGATCTTTTTTGGACATAACTCGAGAACGACTAGTCCGATTTTACTGAAACGAATTTAAAAAAATTAAAAATTACAATTCCTTTAATCTACTGATGCACTATTTATTTACACAATCAACAGTTTCGCAGTTATAAATGAGTTTATGAAGAAAAAAAAAATGTTTTTTTTGCCTGAAAATAAAAAAATTTTATTTTAAAAAATCATGAAAAATTCAAAACGGGAAAAAGTGTCAAGTTTTATTACTTTGACGTAAAGTCACATAATCTGTGTACAAAATGAGACATGGATCATGAAAATCGAAGAACGCGTTTCGCTTTTGTTCACAATTAAGTAAAGCTATCTCATTTTGACAAGAATATTGATTTTTCATAGAAATTTTTGCTGGAATAAACTCCAAAATTTATTGTTTTAAATGTATTGTTGGACATGTGTCTATGTGAATATTATTTTTTTCACTTTTTTATTTTCTATTTTTTATTTATTTTTTATTTTTCATTTATTTATTTTACTTTATTATTTTTATTATAATTTTATTTTATATTATATATTTTATATTTTTATTATATTTTATTATATTATTTTTTTATTATCCATATTATTATCCATTACTCTTATTATTATTATTTTTTATTTATTATTTATTATTATTTATTATTATTTTTTATTATTTATTTATTATTAATTTATTATTTATGTATTTGTTATTTATTTATTATTTATTTATTATTTATTTTATTTATTTATTATATTTTTTTTTATTTTATTATTTTATATTTTTATTATATTTTCATTTTGCTGTTTTTGTTATTATTTATTTTACTTTATTATTTTTATTTTATTTATTTATTTATTTTATTTTTTATTTTTTTTTTTTTCGTTACTTTTTCAGTATAGTAGATTAAAGGAATTGTAATTCTTAATTTCTAAATTTGTTTCAGCAAAATCGGACAAGACCTTCTCGAGTTATGTATAAAAAGGGCCCCCCAAACGTGTCCATTTCCCCTATATGATACTTACTAACTTCAAATCGATATATCTCGATTCGTAGACGTAACCCAGCGAAACGCCGGGATACGTATAACTTTTCCCGGTAGTCAGAACGCCAGCGGATTTGGGCTGTCGCACAGTGTATTTAGCCTATATTTAATTATAATCAAAGCTCAATAACCAAATTTAGCTAGAGAGAAAAAAATTTCACAAGTGAAGAACACAAAGAGATCTCTTAAAAAAAATCACTACTAATAATACAACTTAAAATATAAAAATAAACTTAATACAACACATTGAAATATACAAAAAAAACTAAAATATGTTCAGGGCTTCCTCTTAAAACAAGATACCAAAATTCCTGAAAAAACCTTTTTATTTTAATTGTAAATGGCGATATGAAGTTTAGTGGATCAAAAATCCGACTGGCTTCCGATAATATTGCTCGCTTTGTTTCTGGAATAATTTTGGACAGAGTGACATGGTAACTGATATGATCAGTAGCTGGATACCACTGCATACTAAAGACTTTGACTTCTTCTGAATCTGTGGAAAGTGGTTTTTGCAATAACGCAGTCAATTCGGATTTATTCATTTTCCTTAAAAATTCTGGTGAATAGGAAAAGCATTTTCGTAGATTAAATAAAGAGTTGGCCATTATATTGGAGACATCGCTTGCTAATTTAATTGATTCTACTATTGAATTGGCTCCTGTCAACAAATCGTCCATATCCATGTCTTGTAATAAAGACTGTGATGCTTCAGAATATTGAGTTTTCTTCCGCTATTTAATGGATGACTCTTGTGGCAAGATATGGTGCTGCGGACATCTCATAAGTCAATGTTTTTAATTCATAATGCTTTATTTTCGTATTTGGTGTTTTGCGCCAAACGATGCGTTGGTATTGAAGATCACTGGGATGTATCCAAATTTGGCGATACATTTTCTCTGCATCTACTGTAAATATTTTTTTGTAGAACCGAAAATTTAGCAAAATAGCAGCTTAAAGATTTTGTAATGTTGGTCCTATTAATAAATTGTCATTTAATGAATGACCAGAGCTTGTTTTGGCAGATGCATTGAATACGACACGTAATTTTCTTGTTGTGGATGTTTCCTTCCAGACGCCATGATGAGGTAGGTATATATATTTACAAGGATCAACTGCCGTCATGTGTCCTAGTTGTATGTAGTCTTCCATAAACTCTACATATCGTTCCTGTAAACTGGTGTTCTGTATAAACTTTTCTTCCATACTAAATAATCTTTTGGTGGCAATGTTTAACGATTCCTTCAATTCACTCTTCTCTTCCTTAAATGGTAGTTTTACCATGTAATTTTGAAAATTAAAATTACTTCGGTCTGAAAGACATAAGTATTACATTCATGAGCTCAAAGTGAAATTCTTACCCCCACTTTTTTTGGAATTTCTCGACGTTTTAGGACCTATTGATTCTAAAAAAGCAAAAAAAAATGTATGTGTTTCTGCCGGCCGGCGTCACAACCAACGACATCTAGAAAGCCGCTGAACGGATTTGAAAACTTTTTTTTCTTCTAAAAAGAGGTTTACTAAATGGAAAGAGCCGAGAGGACGATGTGTTCGATAACTGTACCGGAACTGTGTCAAAAAAATCGTCAAGTGTATCAAAACAAGGAAATTTGCATATTTTTTGCTTAAAAACTTTCATTTTAAGTGATAATGAGTAGGAACAAAGAATGTAGAGGAATCTGGATGGTCGGAATTGGTATGTGAGGCCAAAATCTTAATTATTACATTATAAGTTTGTCAAAAAAATGTTGTCAAGTGTGTCGATAGAAAGATTTTTATTAATTTTTTTACCCAATTTTTTGGAAAAAAATAAAATTAATTATTTGTATGACATGCAAATTTATTATTACTATAGAGAAGTATGGCATTGTCGAAAAAATAATGTCATGCGTGTCAAAAATTGATTTCATTTATTTTTTTAGCCAATTTTTTGGAAAAAAAATATAGTTGTTTTTATGACGTAAATGTAATTGAAAATGAAATTGTACATGTAAATTTTTGAATTTGTTATAGTTTTTGAAATATTTTTGGAATTTTGAAAAAGTTTCAATATCTGATTTTGTAAGAATTTTTGGAATATTTTAAGAATTTTGAAAAATTTTAAATTTTTGATTTCATTATAATTTTTATGATTTTGGAAAAAGTTTCAATTTTTGATGTTGTTATAATTTTTGCAATATTTTTAGAGTTCTGGTAAAAGTTTGAATTTTTGAATTTTTAAGAATTTTTGGATTATTATTAGAATTTAGAGAAAGTTTAAGTATTTGATTTTATTCCAATTATTGGAATATTTTTAGAATTTTGAATAAAAATAGAATTTTTGAATTATATATATACATACTTTTAGAATTTTGAAAAAAGTTTCAATTTTTGATTTTGTTTTTGGAATAATTTTGGAATTTTGAAAAATTTTAAATTTCTGATTGCATTACAATTTTTATAATTTTGGAAAAAGTTTCAATTTCTGATTTTGTTATAATTTTTGCAATATTTTCAGAATATTTGAAAAAAGTTTTAATCTGTGATTTTGTAATAATTTTTGAAATATTTTTAGAATTTTGTTTGAAAAAAGTTTACATATTTTATTTTACAATATTTTTGAAAATTTGAAAGAAATATGAATTCGAAATTTTGAAATATTTTCTCGAAACGTTAAATGGAGAGGTTTTTGTGTAGTTTGCTGATTGTATAATCTTTTCACTAAATTATGTTAATATATGGTCTGTTATAATTTTCCAACAACGTTTTGATGTTTCGTGTTAGTTTTGTTATACATGTCTTGTAATGAAGTGCCTCTCATTGGGATGATGAGAATGGCTTAGCAGGGTGCGTACCTAGATTTTTTGTAATGCCATTCGACTAAGTCTCAGCCATCGTGAGTAGGAGATATTATAAACCTGCTGCTTCAGCACAAATGCGGAAATGTACGCAACTTTCATCAATTAAACGGAAATGGAAAAAAATTACAAGTGAAAAGATGAGACTCTGGCGACCCCTTATTGCGAAAGAACCACGGTCGGCACGTTCAACCCCCTTATTCACTCACATAGGCCCACACACACACACATTCACACCCCCTAATCCTAAGGTTAAATGAAATGTATCAAAGACACCCACCCATGGTTATATCCGCCTAGCCTCCAATCCTGCTTATTTCAGCCCTCCATCAGCACTACTGCATTGATTACGTGACGAATAAGAATAAGGTAACTGGTATATATGAACGTTGAATAAACGGCAAATATTGGTGTATTCGTGAAACTTCAATATGGTACTTGATACAAATAATCGTTGGATAAATTTATAATTATAGCTGAACACGACGAAAAAGGCAGAACAACAACTGATGCAAACAATCGTTGAATAAATATATGGTTATAGTTGAATACGTTGAAGTAAAAATGTATTTGTTGAATTATACGTTGAAATCAAAAAATGTAACAATTTATCTCAATAATTGTTGAAATATACGTTGAAATCAAAAAATGTTACAATTTGTCTCAATAATCGTTGAATAATACGTTGTAATGAAAAATGTAATAATTTGTATCAATGAATGTTGAATAATACGTTGAAATAAAAAAATGTAATAATTTGTATCAATTATCGTTGCATAAAACGTTGAAATAAAAAAATGTAATAATTTGTATCAATGATCGTTGCATAATACGTTGAAATCAAAAAATGTAACAATTTGTTTCAATAATCGTTGAATAATACGTTGTAATAGAAAATGTAATAATTTGTATCAATGAATGTTGAGTAATACGTTGAAATTAAAATGTAATTGTTGAATTATACGTTGAAATCAAAAAATGTAATAATTTGTATCAATAATCGTTGCATAATACGTTGTAATAAAAAATGTAATAATTTGCATCAATGAATGTTGAATAATACGTTGGAATAAAAATGTAATTGTTGAATTATACGTTGAAATCAAAAGATGTAATAATTTGTATCAATAATCGTTGAATAATACGTTGTAATCAAAAATGCAACAATTTGTAACAATAATGGTGGAATAATTAGCAAATTCGATTGAATACGTTGGAAACACGACGCCAAAATTCGTATATTATTAGCAGAAATTTTTATTCAAAGTTGCGCTGAACTATGTTCGACATATGATGGTAACACATAACTGCATCCAAAATGTACAGATTGATGCGCCACATATAACTGAGGCGATTGCTGTTTTTAAATTCCGTGATAGATTAAAAAAATTGCAACGCTACATTAAATTAAGCCGAGTATGGTAGGTCGTATAATGTAATAAAAATTGTTGCGCTACAGAAAACTAAGGCGGTTGCTGTTTTTTAAATTCAGTGATTTGACACAAAATTTGATTTTTGTGTTAGTTTCGTCAATTGCTACTATCACCTAGACCATCCAACATTGAATTTGTAACACACCGTTAATTTATATGATTTAATTTCATTCAGTTTACACATATTACATTAAGATAATTCAGTGGTTTGAAATCAAAAGTTAATTTTGGTTTTATTTTCGTTAATTATTACTATCATTGAGACAATCTAACACTAAATTTGTAACAAAAAGTTAATTTATATGATCGCTTTCAAACTTTCAACATCTACTAGTAATATAATTTAAGACACTACATTGGTACTAAGAGTTAATTTAAATTTACACTAACAATATCTACTATTGATATAATTTAGGACAATCATTTGATAATACGAGTTAACTTAAATTTGTATTACAACATCTATTATTAATACAGTTTAATGAGCATTTCTTTTGTGCAATCGACTTTTAAAGGGCGAACACCCCTTGTTTACAATTCTTACTGTTCTTACAGGGACAAATACAACACAAACCGGAATGGTTATCCTTTTTTTTGGTTTTATTTTCTTATAGCATATCTTTTCCCGACAATTCTCAATTATTTATTGAAATTTCAATTAAAAACACCTTCTTTGTGCTGGTTTAATCACTACGAACATTAGTTAATTTAATTGGTAAACAACTTACTGCGGTGGTGGAAGATAAGCCAAAAAAAAAGGTGGTACCGTTATGGACCGGTTCGAGTAAAATCCCGTGGCATCAAATAATTTTGCAGGTATATAGCTAGGCATTCATCGTGCTTTTTTACAGTTTTTTCTTAATCCATTCCGAAAAAGAAGGAATGGTCTTGTTCTATCACAAATTTTTACGAAGGAAATTCACTACTTTTAATTCGATTAACTAATTTAAAAAAAATCAAACATGCACTTCAAAACCAAAACTGCACATTTACTCTAATAAACAACAAGAACTGAACATTTATTTTAATAAAAAAACTTAACGCGAACGGAATCTGAATCACATTAAAAATATATTCTAAAACAAATATGATTTTACAAAACAAAAACTTGCATCATCACTCTCCGCTATGAGATGAAGATGTCAAAAAAAAAATCACCACCGAAATAATGGTGTGGAATGAAAATGATCAACTAAGAGAAAAAGGCTAGGTTACACCCAGTATTTATAACAAAATTCAATGCCGACAATGGTAATAAAACTTTTCGGAATTTCGAAAGGGTGGATTACACCCAGTAAGAAAATAAGTATTGATAATAACATTTCTAAAACCATGTCAATGCTGATGGCGAGATACAATTTTAGGATAGTAAGACGAATTGGACAAATACGCACAGCTGTTTTGAGGTTTGAAAACTTCGTTGTTCAATCACGGTTTGTGTATGAAAAATCCAAATTCAAATAGTATGGTGAAATTAAACGGATGGAAACGTAGTATGAGTCAATTTTAGGGGGTTGCAAAATTAAATATTAATGTTTATATAATTAAATGAAAATAACTATGGGTTACGGAAACTATAAGAAGATAGGACTATCGATGTTGGATGGATGAGAAAATACTACAGCTACTCATGTTAATCGAACTGACAACTAATGAATCAGAGACTATAATACGCTACGTTCTGGCGTTATCCCAGGCTATCCATTACAGACTAAACAGAGATAAAAAATACTTGTACTTTAACAAAAAGTTATGTTTGATATACATCGCTGCCCAAAACTAAAAACCATGTCCTCATAAAAGTATTTTGCCGAAAACTTTATCAAAATCCTTAACCCAGACCAAAGTCTTGATATCTCAGAGCTTAAGACTTCAGCGCCTCCATAGTTTACCATTAAATTAAAAATACAATAAAACATAAAAGTTTAGTTTAATTATAAGCATTGATGTAATTGTTTGAATCAATCCTTTATTTGACGGATTGCAGTGTCAAAACCAAACTCTAAATCAAACATTTCTTAAATATAAATATTGTTCTAGAGAGTCGTAACCAAAAATGGCTACGACAAAAATTGATTGTTTTTGACATATAAAGTCGTGTCGTACGACTCTCAGAATATCAATTTTTTTGCCTTTGCCGTATTTAACGAAATTTGTTGCATCGAACCGATTGTCAGAATACCATTTTCATTTTGTCGTGTCGTTCGACTCTAAATACGACTGTCAGAGTAGCCCTATTAGTGATAAATGAAGTCTGCGATCCGGAATCGAGTAAAACTCGACAAAATTAATGCTGGCCACTATTATCTTGAACTTTTACGGTTGCAGTGAGTAAAATAGCAGGATTACTTGAATGAGTGGAGTACAAACATGATGCTTGATCTGATTGAGCGTTTGGTGTATAAATTGACGTTGTCACTGCTGTTAAGCAATTAGTTGATGACTGGTCAATATTTGTAAGGTTCTGGTTGGTGGAGCAATTGACAGTAGTAGGTTTGTGCAGAAGTGAATTGTGTACTCGATTACAAAAATGACATCTATCTTTTGACGTCCATTGGTATACCGAATGCGATTGACTGAAACAATTAAAACAACGTTTTTCAACTTCCATAAATTCTCTACGTTGATCAACTGTCCATTCTTTGAATTTTGAACATCTATATAACGAATGGTAATCGTTCTTACAAACCGTGCATGTTGCAACTGAAGTGGTAAAGACCTTAGGAGCAGGTCGGATTTGAGAACTGTTTTTTCGAAGATAATTTTTCACCGAATCTAGATCATCAGCAAAAAATCGATTAAAGATTGAATAGTTGGATAGAAATGTTTCCACCAAGAAATGTTTTTTGAAAATTAAAAACTTGTCGATTTGCGTGTCATCGTTAAAGAGATGATTTCCACGCAAGAAAAGTATTCCAATAAGAAAAATGTATTGGAATTGGTATTTATATTGTTCTATTGTTTTCATTTTGTTGTCCATTAGTTGGTTGGAAATATTATCTTTACGATATTAAAAAGATTTTCCACCAAAAATAGTTCTAAAAATTTTTCGATTTGCGTGTTATCGTTAAAGATGATAATTTCTACGCAAGAAAAGTATTCCGATAAAGAAAATTGTATTTGAATAAGTATTTGTTTTGGTTTATTGTTTTTTTTTTTGGCTGTCAATAAGTTGATTGGATATAATATCTTTAAGATATTGAAAGATTTTCCACCAAAAATAGATTTTAAAATTAAAAATTTGTCGATTTGCGTGTCATTCTTATAAAAGGTGATTCAACGCAAGAAAAATATTCTAAAAAGAGGAAGATTTTTATTGGAATAAGTATTTGTTTTGTTTCAGTTTTTTGTTTGTTTGTCATAAATTGGTCAGCTGAGATATTGGGTGAAAATAGTACGCTAAATCTCTGATTTTATTAGTTAAGTTGCAAGAATCATTAACTTTCTACTAGTTGAATAATAATTTTTTTAATAGTTAATGCTCGATTAATAGTAGTTTAATCAATGAGTGAATAATGAAGTAGTTTAATGAAGTTTAAAATTCGAGCGAGGCACAAGCGAGAATTTTAATTTGCTAGGGAATAAAATTCATTATTGACGATAATTCAATTCATTTTTACAATACTTTATTCTCTGACAAAGAATTGTGTATAAATATAAAAACATTTTCTTCAATTAAAACAATAAATCTTTATTGTTTTAATTGATAAATCAAATTTCTTAATAAAAAACCCTGATGACAAAAAGCGCCCTTCTCATACAATCAACCAAGTACTACTAAACGAAATAAGAGAATTTAAATTAAAATTTGATTTTTGAACAAAACTTATCAAAGCAATTGTGATTATAATTTGAAAATAATTTTAATGAAATCAAAACAATTTGACCAATTGGAATCATACCAATTGAATAATGATAATTTTTTTATAGGAAAATTTTCATTAGGCAATAGGATAAGTTCATTAGGCTATAGGTTAGAAAACAATACAATAATACATACCATTATTATCGAAAAAACATACAAATAAAGCTGATATAATTAAATGGAAGAAAATAAATATTTTTTTTTGTCGAGTTTTGTTGTATAACATTTTATACGGTGTATTGTCGGTCGGAAAGGATAAGACGAATGTGAAAATTTAAATAAATAGAAAAAAATAATTATGGTATTTATTTTGAAAAAAAACAGAGTTCATTTCTCAGACTTTTCTGTTCCTTCTGAATTTCTTAATTTGCGAATAAATTAAGAGGCAGTTAAACCTAATGTTGCAAACATGTAGGATTATAAAGTTTGATGCAAAGCAATTATATGAACAACGAACTCTATTTGCATATAGATAAAATTTTGATCCGAATAGCTAAAAACGGATAAACTGAGTCAAAGGTTGGATTAGACGGAACAAAATGAGAAATCTTCAATTGATTCAGGATGATGATGGTGTGATGGAATTGACCTTGGGCTGAAGAACTGTTGAATGTACCCACAAGTATTGAAAACAGGAGAACTAGTGCTATAAACGCAAAATCGTGTCGTGCTTTTATCAATTCTGAACACAAAATAATCCTAGCCTATTTAACCTTTTTCCATTTTGTCACGTATATGTTGTCAAGGACTTCAATTTAATACTCAAAATTTTTAAGAACCACCCGCGGATGTAACATTCAGTAACAAACGCTGAAGGTTTAACGCAGATTGATGTTTATATAGTATAACAAGTCGATCTATTTAGATTTATTCACCTTTTCATATTTCGGTTTAATTTACACCAGCTCTCAGTAGAATTTAAAGATTTTTCAATTCCTCCCATCAATTAATTGCTTACATATTTTATTTATTCATAGTCAATGAAAATTTTTCCGCAAACATTTAAATGTTTGCATAAAATTTTTCACTGTTGGGAAGGGTGAGTTGTAAGCCTCTGGGCTTAAATGTTCATTAAGAACAATAATTTTCGCCTGAAAGTTGATATTAATAATAAGATTTTAAATGAATAAAATAAAATACCGTCGGTAGGTAGCAATAAATCGTGTTTTGTCGAAAAAGTTTTTTGTAATAATCTCAACTAGGAGAGTTAATGACGTGAGTAGAAGGAGAGGTAAAAGTTAGTTACGTTTGAGTTATTCGATCGAACAAGTCGTCGGAGTAAGGTAAAATAAATAGAAAAAAGGGAAATATAAAATAGTTTGTGTTTGTGACATGTTTGTTTGTGAAAAATGGTTTTGTGGAACAGCTGAAAAGTTGAAGTGTTAATTTCAGTTTTGTGTAAATTGTTAATTGTTAAGTGTCGGGTGTTGGGTATATCTGTCATTACTTTATTTTCAGGTTCATAATCAAAATTTTTAAAATTTTAGATTTTTTTGAGTAGACTTAGCTGCACGTTGAGTGAACCCCGAATACGCCACGGTGGAGCCCTGGACGAGATACAAACCGGATTTTAAAACAAATAAGTAACACGTACACCGTGGGGCAACTGTAATGCAGAAAGCCATCTGATAGTGACGTTTGAGTGGAACAGTCAAGAAAAAAATAAGCAAGTTATAATTTGATTTTTACTTTTGTGATTTCTTCTATAGTAAAATAAAAATAAGCTTTATAATGTGCTACAAATTGTGTGTTTTCCTCCAATGCTTCGCAGTCGTCTAAGAATTAATTTTAGTATTTGGAATCGTCTTTAAGAAAACGTGTTATAGGTTTTGCTTGTGAAATAAAACTCTCCATTTCGTCGCTTCTAGCATTTAAAAATTTAAAGAATTGCTCAGACTTCCAAAATTCGTTTACAGCTGTATAACGCTCCCATTCTCTTTTGGTTTCCTGATTCAGTTTGTTCAACAGGATAAATATTAGCATGGATCCCTTTTCTCGGCCTCACTACCTTTAACCCACGAATTACTTCTTCTGATACGTCACAAATTTGATGAAGTGCATTTTCCGTTGGGTGGTTGATACTAGGTTGATCCATAAATTGTTTGATTAACTGTGTTATCACTTGCCTTTTCTTGTCGTACCGTTCTTTGATCTTTTACCATGCTTCGATGTAATTTGCCCCAGTTATCGGTATGGGACGCACTAAAGCGGCCGCCTCGTCACGTAAAAATCCTTTCAGATATTGCAGCTTGTGGACCGAAGAAATCTTTTCATTTTTTTCGATTGATGCTTCAAACAAATCGCGAAAGGATGAAAATTCGGAATATATTCCGGAAAATGGCGATTTTTTTTTGCGCACATCTTTAAGAAACAATTGTTGATTTGCGACGATATTTTTCATTGTATCATTAAACGATGCCTTATCTTCATGCGTTTCGCGGTCTTTTTCGGCTTGGATGAGAACTCGTTTCAACTTAAAATATAAATTGTCAATTTCATCTAGATATTTTAGAGTTTTGTTCGTTTCCGCTATGTTCTTTTCTCCGACTTTATGGTCGGCCCATTCCTCGTTTAATAATTGTACATTCGTGAAAAATTTGACTGACTGTAGTGTCTCCATTAAATTTTTCGATCCCAGCCTTGATCTCAGTCATACGTTTTACCGTACGTGTTAAAACACGAGTGTCACGATCTGCCATATTTAATATGAATGTGTCAAAAATTCCAATTTCACACACAATGAAAAATGAAAACCAGGAGGAAAAAAGAACCCTATTCACTTGTATTCATTATCCCTTATCACGCACCTTCACAGTGTAATTTCCTGATAAAATTGTCTCTTTATGTTTTACGTAAGTAACTATGTAAGTAGCTATGTTTATAGTAAGTAGCACTTAATATTATTTTTCACTTAAAATTGTCTGTTCGATTATGCACTTTTTTATTTTATTTATTCACTTGAATAAATTAATATTTACCATTTGCCAAGTCCGCCAAATTCAGTAACGCAATCCACAAGAACGCCGATATAATTGTTGTAATGACGAAACCAAGGCCCAATCGATTTGTTGCTTGTTAGATTTGGCTTGAAAGACCATGTAATTGGTGGTTGTTTTCCAATTGTTGTATGCTCCAAAAAATGCCCGGTGTGGAAAATACAACATAGGTTGAAATAGTACAATTACTCCAGATTTAAAATTCCTTTTATTTTTCTCAAAGTAAATTTTTGTTTTCGTTGTTTATCTTTTCGATCGCAAAAGAATAATGAATACAAGTTTTTTTCCTGTCATAAAGATTGTACAAAAAGACGTTTATAAATTCAAAACTGACCGATAGAAGTTATAATGCCATCTACATTTGAAAAGAATTAATTATGATTCGGAATTGAATAATTTTGTTACAAAATTGCCTAATTCAAACGTATTTTAGTACAGTGATTGTGAATTGTACACCAAATGTCAAGAATTTGTTGATAAGTTTTTCTTTGCACTTAATGTTTACAGTCTCAAAAATAATAATAACAATAAATATGTGATGTGATGTGTTTTTTTGTGGTTACCTCGACAGATAGGTATTTCCCTTTTGATAGTACAAAAACAAAAGAAAACTAAGTACAAAATGCCGTGTAATTATTTAAAGAACAATCATTAAAATTATTGGTCTCAGAAAGAGATGATTACAGTACGATTAGCCTAAATTTACCTCTAGAGGAATAATCAATTAGTTTTATGTGGCGTCTGCAGGATATATAGAATAAAAAAAAACATTTATGTTGTTTTGTTAAATATAGAAATAAAAATTGAATGAACCCAATAAATAACCTCAACAATCGTGGTTTCGATTTTTTTTTGCGTGTTTCTTTTTTTTGTGGTTTGCGTAGTTGAGTGTAAACTGGTGAATTACAAAAAAAAAATTCGAAAAATTTCGCTTTTGATGTGAAAATTGTGAACGAAGTCCATTAAACGTAAATCCTGTAAATATTCAACAATCGCCTTGACATTTTTGGCGCAAAAATTCCATCGATTTAGCATCAATTCATGATTGTTGCTGATTATTATTGGTTTTTTTGGCGCAACGATTCCATCGATTTAACAACAACTCAGGATTATTGATCATTGATATTTAATGATTTTGGCTCAACAATAGCCATTCCAGTTGACGCAACAATTTTTCTTATATGATATTACTATATATATGTTCTGGTATTTGTTTGGCCTTTAATCCTAACTAATGTCTTACAAAAATATCATTTAATTATGGGGTGTTAGTGACGTTCACGGCTTCTTCATCATTGAGGGTCGCCAGAGTCTCCTTTTTGCACATTTCTTTTTGTTTCCGATCTGCATAGTTTTCAAAATATACGCACACTGTTTATTTGTACTAGGGTGGCAGGAATACTTTCTCAAACCCACATGCTGAAGAACGTTCAGAGTTATCAACCTCGCTAGGTGCGTGGTCTGATTGAGACAGACAATGATTGTAAATTTTTTTAGTTTCTTGGACCCTACAGTTAATTTAATATGTTAAAATCTAATGTCTATAAATAATCTTTTATGTTAAAAAACACGAATTTTGGTGTAGGTTTCAACAAGTTATTCAGATTTTCCTAAAAGAAGTCAAAACTTAAAATTTGGAAAAAAAAAAAGTTTTTTAGAAAGAATAATTTAGATTCTGCAACATAATTGATTTATATATGAGTCGTTATACAGATTTTCGAGGTCAAATTGCGAGTTATAGTCAAAACCTGCAGCCGAATTCTGTAACTGTAAAGTGGTGAAGTGTTAAAAATTTCTTCATTTGGATTTTATTATTACTTTTTTATCATTTTACTATATATGCGATTCTATATGCGATTTGAGTGTTAAAAAATCTAATAGCATGCGCCTCACTGTCAAACGTCAAAAATGCATAAAATCAAATGTTTATTTTAACGTTTAACACAATTCAAACGTAAATTTTTACAAATTTAAATATATATAAATATTTTAGAAATTATGTTTGAAAAATTAATCTGAATTAAATCAGAAATGCTTAAAACTGCAAATAAAATCACACTGACGTTATGGTGTTTTTTGACATGTTGTCAATACCAACAAAGGAAACGATTCCATTTTATTGCCAAACAAAAAGTCAGTGTTAACTTTATAGTTTTAAAACTTCATTCATCTAGATATTTTTGCGGTGAAGTGATGAAAAAGTTATCACTTCACCGCTTCACAGCTACCGAATTTGGCTGCTGGTCGTAACACAATGTTGAAACGTTAAATGAACATTTTCTCTATTGTACCATCTTGAATGTGTTAAGTTGCAGTTGACATAACCATTTTTTGGCATCCACAGTTTATCTTCATTCAGTTTAATGCTAAACTAATGAAGGTATGCAATTCTTATATATGGAGTGATTTTTTTAGCAGGATGTGTAAATTCCACAAATAAAACAAAATGAATTTGGACTATTTGTACACTTGAAATTTCTTGAGACGCCATTTAAACAAATTTAACTTACACTTTACTATTTTAAAAGAATTTTTAACTGATGTTTAAGAACGACTAAACTTGTAAAATATTATTTACGATGCGGCACAAAAGAAAAAATACATAAACGCGGTTAAAATTAGGAAAACTCAAAATGGCTCTCAGTTTTTCTTCGAAAATCTATGTAACATCTTTTATATAAATCAATTATGTTGCAGAATTTAAATTATTCTTAGTTAAACATTTTTTTTTCAAATTTTTAGTTTTGCCTTTTTTGGGGTAACCTGAATAACTTGGTGCAGCCTGCACCAAAATTCGTGTTTTTTAACATAAACGAAAGCATATTAAATTAACTGTAGGCTCCAAAAAATTAAAAAAATTTACAATAATTGTTTGTTCAGAGTTTATGGCGTTTAATATTGAAAATTTTTTAAAAACCTAAATTTTTGATTTTTTTTTCAACTTTTTCCGTTTCATTAATACATTGAATTTGTTTGTTTTGTAAAATATGCGATCCAAAAACCGGAATAACCTTTTTTTTCACCGAAAAAATTGGTTTATCGCGAATATCTCAAAAACAAGAGCTAACCTAAAAAAAAATATGATATTCGTGATAAGCATGTCGAAATTCACAAGAAAAGTTGGATTTTAGTCATGGAGACAAAAAAAGATCAAAATTTGTAAGCTAGTGTAATTAATTATATGAAAAATATCGGTTATAAGCACACAAACATTATATTTCCGCGGAATTGATAAAAATGCCTGTACCCTTTATCATTGCACACAGTGTTCACACTACATAATACAGAATAATCGTTTTCTTATCGACGAAAAAAAACGTATAAATACCGATTTTTGAATGAAACTAATATCAGTTAACATTTAAACTTTCCAATTTTAACTACTTAACAATACAAAATGGCGAATTTGCTTAAAACTTTATTTGCTCTACTCGTAGCAGCTTTCGTTATTTGCTCGGTCGTCGATGCTCAAAATAATCTAATTTTGGGAAGAATCGGACGTAACGATTTTATTTTACACTCGTAAGTTTTATTTTAAAAATTTAAATTGTGGTCATAAAAAGTGCTAAATCTAATTTTAATTTTTATAGAACGAACTATAACTCAAATGGTGTTGCTGGACAAATTGTTCAACGTGATATTGCTTATAATGGTGCATATGTTATAACCGCTATTCATGGAATGGATATGGCACCATTTGGATATGGAGGATATGCAAGAGTTGTAAGTGGAGGAATTGGTTTCAGGCATTGTATAGTTCGATTACGCGCCGCACGTGCTGGACTTGGATATGCATTCAATGTTATCATTTATGGAAGACGATAATTATTGAAATAGTAGTTTTGTTACTTTATCGTATTGCTGTTTTGTAAGTCAAAAACCTAAAGAAAAACGACTATTTTTAAGCAAAAGTTTATGTGTTTTCATAAGTGATCCAGCTTTTAAATGTTCAAATAAAATTAAACTTATAATAATATAAGTTGTGATAGTGATAATCTTGAAAATGGTGAATTAATTGTAAACTAAACCCGAAAAACAAGCCATACTGCTAAACATACTGCGGCCAACCCCCTCCATTCAAATCGATACATACAGACCTATTTTTCTAAAGAATTTGTTCAAAACGGGGGTAGCATAATTGATCGCTTTGATTTAGAATCTAGAAAATCCACCGTCGGTTTTTGGAATTATAATAACGTGATTAGTTTTTTTCTATTTTTCACATTTTCTATATTTCTCATTTTAGTTTTTATTTTTTAAAATGGCTTCTCAAGAATTCCATTTCAATCTACTGATTTAAAACGAAATCAATTTGTACTGGAGATATTTCAATTAAATTTTATTTTATTCAGATGTTAACGTTCCTGTGTACATATTTTACACTTATTGATTATCCATGGATCTTTATTTGTTAAACATTCTAGTGAGAAAGCTGACGTATTATGGCATTATGGCCCGACCTTTTAAGCTTATCGATATCAATAAGTTTATTGAAAATCTCATGAATAAAGACCAGCTGGATAACAGCATAGACAAATATCGTAATGAAGAAAATCTGCAATTTTCAAAGACTTGGATGTAATGGCCAACGGTGACTCAATCAACAGATAGGTAATTCATAAAAATTGTAAAATGATAATATAAATTATTTTTTGAAATTATCTGTAATAAAACACTATCTCAGCTACTGTTTTTATTTTAATTGTTGTTTTTGATATTTAATATTTCACCTCCATGACATCAACAGAAAGTATGTTGCTAAATATATTTTTTTTTATTTTAAAGTGATTTATTTACGTATAAATTAGACTTAATATCCTCTCAAAGTAAACGTCTAAGATACTCCTAAAGAATTATCGATACCTAAATTGAGCCTTTTTTTAATTCAATCCAAAATTTAACCGGTAAATTTTAAATACAATCGAAAGATATAAAGAAAGAAATAAAGTAAACAAAGAGATCTCTATAAAAATTACTAATATTATTCCAATAAAAATAGCTATTTATGTACCTAGGGCGTTATGTAGGTTATTGCGCCCGGAAAGCGACGTAATCTAGCCCGAGGGCCTCTGGCCCGAGGGATGGATGTCGCTTGATGGGCGTAATACCCAATAACGCCAGTGGTGCATACAAGATTTTATGCTTCACTTAATAAGCTAAGAACTAAGAAAGAATTTAATTTGTTAACTATATTGATATGCAAACAAATACAAATGTATCGTAGTATGCCAAGAAAATAACTATTTTGAAGTTTAAAATAAATATTTGTTGTTTGAACGTTGCTATGTAAACAAATTCTCCTAAATTTTGTAGCGTATGACAAAAACATTGTATGACGTTTAAAATAATTTGATAGTGTTGAAAAACTATATGAGCAATTAATGACAAAAATGTTGCTAAACATTTTTAAACAAATGTCAAAATCTTTTACTAGCTTAAATTCAATAAGAATTATTTACATTGTGTAGACAAAACCACAGTAAAAATAATTTTATTTAGTTTTTTAGCGTCTTAATAGCGGGCGTTATGAATTCATAATGTCCTCTCATAACGCCCCGGTTTTTATGAATGTGTTTATATATTGCGTATCCTAGACATTATAACAACTTTATATCATTGTGAAGCATAAATTAACTAAAAAATGTACACTCAGTAGGGTGGCCCTTAAAAAAAATTTAAATTTTTTGTACGGCACCCTCCCATTTCGTGTCAATACCCGTAAAAAAATTATGTGTAAAATTTGGAATCAATCGTTCAACTATAAGATGTGCCCCCCGACCACTTAAAGTTGAGAGGTTTTGTTCTGGAGCTAAAGAAAAAATTTAAATTTTTTGGACGACTCCGCCCCACTTCGTGTCAATACCCATAAAAAAATTATGTGTAAAATTTGAAACCAATCGTTCAACTCTAGGGAGTGCCGCCGGCCACTTAAAGTTGACCAGAACAAAACCTCTCAACTTTATGTGGCCGGGGGCACGCCTTAGAGTGGAACGATTGATTTCAAATTTGACACATATTTTTTTTATTGGTATTGACATGGAATGGAAGGGTGTTGTACAAAAATTTAACTTTTGTTTTCAAGGTAGAGAACAAAACCTTTCAACTTTAAGTGGCCGGAAGCACGCCTTAGACTTAAACGATTGATTTCAAATTTTGCAAATAATTTTTTTATGGCTTTGACATAAAATGGGAGGGTGTCGCAAACTGCACAATGCAAAAAAAAATTCTAGAGTAACCCAAGGGCCACCCTAAATTGTACAGAGATGCAATGTAAGCTGATGTAAGCTTTTCTGTTGAAGTAGTCAATTTCAATTTCAATTTGAGTTTGTTCAATTTCAATTTGAGTTTGTTCGTTTTCGCATTATTGTGGTTTTCGTATGTATGTTTTTCATTGATATTTCTCTATGAATTAAAATGGCAAAATTATCTATCAGCTATGCGAACATAAGAGGATTGAATATAAACCTTAATTCAGTCCATCTTTTTCTTGAAACTATGAAACCTGATATTTTGTTTTTAACGGAAACGATTATCAAAGCGCGTGCTGTGACCTTAGATACAAACAGATACCTTTGTCCCAATTATGAACTTGAATCCTCTTTCTACATTAAGCATGGAGTTTGTGCTTATATTAGGGATACTATACCATATGTGAGATTAAATAAATTTGAATTAAATGCAAAATTTCACAATATGGTGTCACTAAAAATTAGTTGCCCAAGTCAAACGCTGTTTGTCTTTGGACTTTACCGTTCACCTAATTCACCTGAGAACTCTAATTTATTTCATGACTTATCTGAGAAGATAGATAGGTTGGTTGAGTATCCTAATGCAAAGTTTATAGTTCTTGGAGATTTTAATGTCCACAATAAAGAATGGCTTACACACAGCTCTAAAACTGACGAGGTTGGTAGACAGGCTGAGTTGTTTGCTCTTTATCACAATTTTACTCAAATAATAGACCTGCCAACCAGAGTTCCTGACATTCCTGGTCAAAGTAGTAATTTACTTGATTTATTTTTGACAAACGATCCATATCTGGTTCAATTTAAAATATCAGAACCATTGGGTGGTTCAGATCATAATTTGATCTCCACACAAGTAAATATACAAATTCAAACAATTTAAAGCGAATCCTCGCAATGTTTGGGATTACAAAGCTGCGGATTGGCAAAGACTAAAAAGTTTTTTTAGATGTTTTCCTTGGAAACGCTATTGCCTTACCGGCCAAGACCCAGACATAGCTGCATCAAATTTTTCTGAAACTGTAATTGATGGTATGCACAGATTTATTACTTACTTGAAAACTATTTATTGCTTACTTGAAAACTTATTTGATCGCTAATTTTTCATATATCCGAACTGATCAGCTAGAGTTCTGATTATTTTTCATTCATATATTTAAAAAGAAAAATTAAAAATTATATGCTTGCATTTCTCATTACCACTTTTTGAAATCATTGCTTCTACGTCAACAAAATGTCTACACAAAAACTTTATTTATAAGCGTAGCGAAGCACGCCGGGCCCTTCTAGTATCTATTATCAAGAGATGCACCACGTACATCAACACTTACACCATTATCACGTCTACGATACAAAGGATAACCATTCACAGATTCTTTAGTATTTTCAGAAAAAGGTTTTGGAAAATTCTTACTACATTTACCATCTCTCATACAAACAGAATTGGGATTTAGAGCACCACATGGTCCATGTATCATATGACGTTTCACATATTCATGTAATTTAATAAAAAGAATTGGATCAGGGATTTCACTACATACAAATTTATTAATCATTTCATTTCCATCAATTCTATCTTCATCTGGCAAATTTAACAAAATATAAGGATGCGGAAGACCCCGTTTTTGAAATTCAATGGTATATATAAGTGCTTTGACAGAACCGAAAATCTTTTTTTTCATTAAACAATCTATGAGCTCTTTAAGTTTCACTTTAAACACACGCACAACAATATCAGGACGAAAATTCGAAGACTCATAATTACTCAAATTATCAACAATTTCTGGCCATTGAGGATTAAATGTTATTGTTATAAATAAAGAAGGTTTACCGAAATGTTGTACAATAGACATTGCATCCAACTAATTTTCATACATGTTACGTGGTGAACCGGTGAAAGAAGATGGCAAAATTACTATACGACCAACTACTTGCATATTATCATCGCCATTGCGATTTTGATGCAAGAAATCTGTTAAATTATTGTACAAATCAGCACGAAGAGCAGATTAATTTGAACGAATGTAATGAAGCCGTGTACCTTCGATACGAACATACATATCAACAATTCGTTGAAGAAATAATTTTTGAGAACGATGCAAAAGACTAAAACCATCACGTATAGCAAGGCGATAAGATGCATATTGCAACATTGTAACTTTTGTACGTGGCACATTAGCACGTGAAGTTGAAACTAAATCATGTGGAATATTAACGTGCCACCCAGTATCACCATTTGGAAACAACAAAGGATAAGCTAAAGGATCCAAATTTCATTTGCATTTTTGAAAAAACAATCATATTTCTTTCAAAAGGTGGTTCACCATCATCATTTTTAAAAATAGCAGCCACATCAGTTTGAACAGCATCATTAAAACGACGGTGATATTCGTCGGTGACATTCTCTGTTAACTTTTATAACCATTGACACATCAGCAGTAACATTCTAAGGTCTTTCACAAAATTCATGCATTGATTTGAAAGAACGAACAAAAGGATTTACACGATCTAACTCAAAACCTATCTCACGCATAAGAAAAACTTCACATACATTGGCATTTCTATTCATTCTCATATTAGCAGCAGTATCAACATCTGTAACAAGCTGGTGGTAAAATTGAAACCAAGCGTTTCAATTCGAATTGCGAACGCTGCACGCCAAGCTATTTTTATTTAGCTAGCTCTAACGGTTGAGCTGGATAAAATTGCGTTCCATTTAATTGTTACAAAAAAAAAATTATGCGTGCGAAAAGTATATAACGGAATTAAAAAAAATGTAAAAAAAAAGTTTTGGGACGTGTCGCATCATTTTCTTCTAACCTATGATTCTCATTAGATTGACTTGCAGGCTGGCATTAAAGATGCCGTATCCCCATGCAAAGCATTCAATCTGACTACATTATACTATTTCCAAAAAAAAATATTAAACAATTCGTATGAACAAAAAAAAACTTACAGCTAATTCCTTTGTGATGTTGTACGGTGAATTTAACAGTTCCTTTTTCTTCCGAGTTAATTCTTCAAATCTGTGCATACGGCTCTCCCAGCTAACCAACCACCACCTCTGAGCTGTGGTAATCCATATTTTGAGGATAGTTTTCAATTTAAAAATCGCTTACTCCAGCATCAGCATCGTTCAACATCAATTCACGTAAATAACATAAACTCAGGTTCACAGGAATTGACAGTTCCCGAATAGGGTCATTAAAAAAAATTCCTTCCAATTTTCTTCTTTAGATTTTTTCTTTTATTTAATATTAGTTATGATTTTCGACTAACAATAACTTTATTGATTATAACGCACTTTGCATTCGTTAATCTATTTTTCTTTTGTTTGAGTTACAATGTTTTTGATAATGCAAAATAAACATGAGTACTGTTGCACTGTTACAGTAACAACAAACTTCACTTAACATTAAAACAATGAAAATTAATGAAAAGTAAACCAATTTGACTTTAATTTATATTATAGTTAAATAACACTTTCAAATTATTGGTTTCCTTAAACTGTTTTATTGCGTTTTAAATTAAATTAAATTAAAATTTAGTATCTATGACTACTTAACATTGCCAGTGGATTCTGACTTCTGACAAAATTAATTTATTTTCTTTTACAACATTTTCAACTCAACTTTTCAAAATCAAAAAAAAACAGGATTCTTCGTTCTTCGATCAACTTTTATATCTATAGCCGAACAAACACCGTTTCTTCTACCACCCTGCCTTGCCAAAATGTTGTTACAACAACATTGTCAAAGCAGGATACAGTGGAACATAACCAGATGCAATCATAAATTAATAATTATGATTTACCTGGATAATTCGGACAAATCAAATTAAGGTCTATTTCAGGACAGGTTTAACGGGTGCACACTACGTCAAACTACGTTAAATCTGAAGGGACTAAAACAAAAAAATTAAGTTGTACAAAAACAATTATACTACCTAGACGGCTCGAACCCAAGACCTTGAGATAAAAAGTGTTATACTCGGTCTTACTAATTCTTCACTTGTTAATTAATCCCTAATATCTTTGGAGTGGTAAATCCCACGTCTACCTCCCTTTACGTCTTCCAGTTCATATTGAGAATTACCAACTTGCCTTAGTACTGTGCTCTTGACAAATTTTGGAGCCAGTTTGGCACTAATTCCCTTCCCAGCATCGCTTAGAATAAAGTTTCGTCGAAATACTTCGGTTCCGATTGAAAATTTGGTATCTCTTGAGCGTAGATTGTAACGTTTGGCATTACGCTCAAATGATTTTGTTGTTAGTTCCTTAATTTTTGTGCGAATCAAAGCCATCTTATCCGTTCGAACTAATTCTTCCGTAAAGTCTTCTAACATGTTTAAGCGTTTCAGCAAACTATAAGCGGAACCGTGAGTAATCATAGCCTGACCAAAAACAGCATAATATGGCGAACTTCCAATAGTCTGGTGTAGAGAACTTCGAATCGAACAACTAATTTCACATAAATGTTCATCCCAACGAGAGTGTTCTTCCATAAGGTAAGCCCTGATTCCAGCAATGATCGATCGATTTACTCTCTCTGACGCATTGGCCTGTGGCGAATAAAGAGCTGTAAGTGTGTGTCTTACTCCATATCTTGAAAGGAACGATTCAAACGCTTTGGACTTAAATTGGGTTCCATTGTCCGTAACAACAAATTCTGGAACTCCAAACACGAGAAAGACATCATTTTCAAGAAACTTACAAATTGGCGTAGTGGAAAGCTTTCGTAGTGGACACAAAAGTACAAATTTGGACAAATGATCCAATACAACTAAAGCTGCTACATGACCGGATTTGGTTCGAGGATATGGGCCTATTATATCTATATAAAAACGCTGAAACAGCCGCTCTGTTTGAATAGGGGTGATCATTGGGGATCTAAGTACAGTATTAGGTGCCTTCGTCTGCTTACAGATCTCACAACTGCTAACATATTTCTGTACTTGCTGCACCATTTTTGGCCAAAAGTAAAACTGTCGAAGTCTATGTAGGGTTTTGGCAACACCTCCATGTGAAGCCGTAGGTGGATCACGTGCTTTAGCAATAAGACTAGCTGTCATTTCCTTGGGAACCCATAACTTCCAGGTACTATTCTTTTGAAATGGTTCATCACCTGCAAACCAAGTTCGTTTGTATAGAATTCCATCCTGAATTTTAAGATCGTTTAAAATGGATTCATTACCTTCTACATTTTCTTTTAGATGCTTGTAACCCGGGGAATTGAAGTAATCGGATTCTAAATCGATTTCCATTTCTACAGCAGCATCTTTAGAAAGAGTATCAAGAGAAAACATCCGAGAGAGAGCGTCTGGTACTGTGTTCAGGCTACCTCGTCGATGTTCTATGGAGAAAACGAACCCTTGCAATTTTAAGCTCCACCTGGCTAGTCTACCAGAGAGATCCTTTTGTGACATAAGCCACTTTAAAGACGCGTGATCTGTTATGATCTTGAACGGATGACCCTCTATATATGCTCGATATTTCTTTATGCCCAAAACTGCTGCAAGACATTCTTTTTCACTAACGCTATAGTTTCTTTGAGAGGAGTTTAGTTTTTGAGACATAAAGGATACCGGTCGCTCCATTCCCTCATCATCACACTGTAACAAAACACATCCGACGCCTGTGTCACTTGCATCACACTGGAGAATAAATGGTTTCTGGTAGTCTGGATGAACTAAGACTGGCGACGTTGTCAAAGATTTTTTTAAAGTCTCAAATGCTGAGTTTGCTTCCGTTTGCTACTCTTTTCTATGTTTATTGTCAGTTTAGCTCTTTGTAATTGACAAGCCACCTCTCTCAAGGTCTGTAAATGGGATTCAAAAGTATCAGAGATGATCAATAGGTCATCAAGATAGACGAATACCCTATCTTTTAAGTTCGGCGGAATAACTTTATCCATCAATTTTGTCATTGATTGGGAAGCATTACAAAGCCCAAAAGGCATTCGTGTAAAATGGTATAACGGTCTACCTGGCACCGTGAACGCTGTCTTTTCCTTCGACTGCAATTCCAGAGGAATTTGCCAGAAGGCATCCTTAAGATCAAGGCTTGAAATAAAATTCGCTTTAGGAAGTCTGCTCAAAATCCCATCAATTTGGGGCAACGGGTATGCGTCTCTCTTTGTCACTGCATTCAATTTTCTCGAATCAAGGCATAATCGTACTTTTCCTGGCTTTCGGACTAGCACGACTGGTGAGCTCCAAGGGCTTCCACTTTCTTCTATAATCCCGAGCTGTAACATCCGATCTAGTTCATCACCCATTAGTTTTTCCATTGCTGGCGAAATGGGGTAATGTCGCTGCTTAATGGGAGATGCACCTTCGACATCTATCACATGTTCTATAAGGCTTGTTTTGCCAAGACCTAACTTTGAAAAGGATGGAATTGAATTGATTACGCTTTGCAGCTGTTCTTCCGCGTCACGCGAAAGACTTGACACGATTGAATTTACTGGCACGGAAGAAGACTCAGCAAAAGTAAGCGGAAATATTTTATGGATTCGAAAGAAATCTACTCCCAAATATAAGTCCTGCGTCAGTGATGGTATTATAAAAAGTGTTAGAGGTCTAGATATCCCGCGAAAAGAAACATCGGTTACCAGCTGGCCACAAACTTTTTGATTAGTTCCATCAGCTGTTTTTACTCTTGCCGAAGATCTAATTAATTTTAAATTTGATGTTAAAAGTACAGTCGCTAGTTTACCACCTACAACACTAATGGAGGCTCCACTGTCGAGAAGACCAACACATTTTTTCCCCAAAATAGTTACTTCCGCATATGAACGAACATCATTGTCCAGCGAAACAATAGAAGACAGGTTTGCTTTCCAGAGGTATTTTCGTCGTCGCCAAAATTCTCTCATTCGCATAGCAGATCTTGTATATTTTATCCCAGCCGTGACTAATTCATCCATTGATCCGAAAATTCTACCTCGCACATTTCGATATTGCTTGAGCCGTTCTTTGTAAGTTAAAGGTAAGCGACTATTAACTTGAGAAGTACAAATTGATGAACTTCGGGCTAAAATTGAAAGATTGTTTGAACGAAGGTCAGTTGTTAGTTGAGTTTGAGTGTGATAGATGGGTACAGATAAGTTTAGATTTGGTTCTGGGAGCGAGAACTGGTGACAGTGTTCTGGCTCCCTCTCAAGTTTCCCTTACATCGTTCGCATTGTGGCCGGTAAGTATCTTCCTTACCACATCCCCAACAAAAAATTTTCGGAGGTTCCAAACAATCTGGAAACTTATGTCCTTCGCGTTTACAGTTCCAGCACACAAGCTTTTTTAATCTTGAGTTGTTAATGGTGCTAGTACTCATAGCATCTACTTCAAGGCTAATTGGTTCATCTACCGCTATTTCTGAAATTTCAGACCTATATCGGTTTCCAAAATTACGAACCTCTCTCGTTCTAGGGTTCAGATCTCTCAGTAGTCGTTCTCTCTCACGACATAGCTCTCGTAAGTGTGCTACTCCATAAATTTGTACATACAAAAGGTCTTTTCGAGTTTCTCCACTGAGATTATTTCTCAACACATTGAGCAACTCTTGATCTGTCAATGGGTTATCCAATCTATCAGATATCTTCAGAATAGCATCAGAAAAATCATCAAAAGATTCGCCGCTTCGTTGTTTACGCTCTCTAATCAATTCTCTGATATCCATGTCCGTTCTGCTTTCTCTAAACTCAATTCGTAGTGCATGTCGTAGATCTGTCCAAATGATCGTCCTATTCTGTTTATGATACCGCCAAAACCATTCGGAGGCTTTACCTGTTAATAGTAAATGAATGTTTGCTGCTAAAATTGCAAAATTGTTCCTAAAAGACGATTGAGTCAATGTCTCTACTCGGTAGATAAACTCTTCTACTCTAAGACCTTCCTTATCACCTCGAAAAATCACGTTCCAGTTTTTTATTACGCTAGCATACTTTTCATTGATCAAATTTGTGTCAGCAGTAACTGGCGGTGGATTTACATTATGATGAGATACTTCTGTAAATGGCGTAGGAATAATTCTTGAGGAGTTATGACTTTGAGTATGATTCAATTGAGATGCAGGTAATGATGCTCGCGAGTGTATATGTGGATTGGCATGGCTCGTAGCAGTTGCTTGGTCATGGCTATACCTAGGTTGAACATTTGTCGGTTGAACGTTTTGCATGCTCGTTTGGATGGAACTAATGATACGTTGTTCTAAATTGTTTATTAAGATGCTTTGACTATTCACTAAAACAGTTTCTATTGCTTTTTGAAGTGCTAGAAGATCAAAACTATTAGATGCTTGATTCAAGTTTGACTGTATTCCTGTTGGACTAACTGAACTCTCCATTACATTTTGTGGTTGTGGCTGGAATTCATTTGTATTCAACTGTTGGATTCCTAAGCCTGCTGCTGTTGCACGAGTTATTCGTTTTGGAATCGCACCTGATACTGACTTAGGAGGAACACTAGACAACGGTATGATTGAATGTCGGGTCATATCTTGTATTCTACACTCCGATCTACAATTGGGGCACGTACTTGCTTTTTCTAACCATTGAATTAAACAATGCCGATGAAAAATGTGTTCACACCGTGTAGTGACTACTTCTATTGAAGAGTTTAATTCTTCCCTACAAATTCCACAAACAGAATCAGCAGACATCCTGAGAACACCTGTAGGACTGTGGTGTAAGGCCATATTTTCTAATAAAAATTAGAAAGAATGTATAATTCACAAAAATCACCACTTCTAATAATCAACCAAAATAAACAAACTTTAATTTGATGAAGAACGAAGAACGAAGTTTCAAAATCGAAGCTATTAATTCAAGTTTCAAATCAGATGTCAAAATCGAAGCTTTCGAATTCGAACGAATTCAAGTTAAACTTGAAAAAAAAATATCAAGCAAAATATAAATAATGATATGAATTCAATCCGACTATTTAAAAAAAAATAGTTCCCGAACAAAACAAAAAAAACCAAAAATATAAAGTTATAAAAATTTCTTGCAATAATAATTATGCAATAAAATTATTGCAATGCATATATTAAATAATTAAATTTCAAAAAAATGTGAAAAAGGTATACTAAACTATTAAATGTTTCAATACTATTCTACTCAATGTACTAATACTACTTCAAAAAAAAATATAAAAAATATAATACTATACTACTAAATGTACTAATACTACTTCAAAAAAATATCAAATCCAATAAAAATTTAATGAAGTTATTACTAATAACAGTACTGCAAGCAAAAAAAAATTTCAATGGAAATATCAATTGTACTGATCAAATTTTACTAATATCTACAAATTAGAAAAGAAAATATGTTTATAAAAAATTTCTAAAAAAAAACAATTCAAGCAGAAATTAATAATTAGCAAAACAAAATTTACTTATATCTAATATAATTTCGAACAATATTAAAAAAAATCAAATATTAAATCTTTGTTTCCAAAAAAAATACAAAGCAGGAGATACGTCATCCTTAAGGCAACCATATGATAGTGATAGAATAAAATCTATGTTTACAAAATAAGTTTGACAAAAAATGATAGCACAGTCCTCTAAAAATTTTGTTTGTCCCATTAAAAAATGAAATTTTAAAACAAATATGAAGATAAAATAAACTACGTTAATTAAAAAGATCAATCGTGAAGATGTATCAGTAGTATTAATCATTTAAAAACTGGAATCTAGCGGTTTGACTATGGCAAACATACTGCCAAACGTCAACAGCATCCGCAATGCAACCAATTCTTAAAACCAAAACAACACTGATCATCTTATTGTGGTACAGAGAGAAGCTGTCAAAGCTAGTTTCAGTTGTTAACGCGGTAGCATGAAAGTTAAACGGTGTTATTTGAATGTATACCAATACCATCCAAATATACCTCTAATATCATCCACCGTGTCTCAATCAAAACAAACTCACAGCAAACCTTGTGCTCGAATTGCAAAGCAAGAAAATGAAACTAAATTTAACTGAGCACAGGCTGTGAAAAGATTCAATTCCGCAGAAAACCCCAAACGCGACAAGACAGACATGTATGTAATGGTATTGGCGGTAAACCACCAATCCAAAATAGATCTCTACATCCTGACTTATCTCGTTCAAACCTTCTCTACGACACTGAAACAATTTCACTTACTTAAGGTCCGCAGGATTGTAAACCCCGTTGAGAAGTATTCAGAAGGAATACTATCTCACCTTTGCGGTAACCGGTTAGACTAAACAGTAACCATTTGATAATCCAAAGACTTCAAATCATCACTATTGAGCCCCACGTTGGGCGCCATTTCTGTAACAAGCTGGTGGTAAAATTGAAACCAAGCGTTTCAATTCGAATTGCGAACGCTGCACGCCAAGCTATTTTTATTTAGCTAGCTCTAACGGTTGGGCTGGATAAAATTGCGTTCCATTTAATTGTTACAAAAAAAAAATTATGCGTGCGAAAAGTATATAACGGAATTAAAAAAAATGTAAAAAAAAAGTTTTGGGACGTGTCGCATCATTTTCTTCTAACCTATGATTCTCATTAGATTGACTTGCAGGCTGGAATTAAAGATGCCGTATCCCCATGCAAAGCATTCAATCTGACTACATTATACTATTTCCAAAAAAAAATATTAAACAATTCGTATGAACAAAAAAAAACTTACAGCTAATTCCTTTGTGATGTTGTACGGTGAATTTAACAGTTCCTTTTTCTTCCGAGTTAATTCTTCAAATCTGTGCATACGGCTCTCCCAGTTAACCAACCACCACCTCTGAGCTGTGGTAATCCATATTTTGAGGATAGTTTTCAATTTAAAAATCGCTTACTCCAGCATCAGCATCGTTCAACATCAATTCACGTAAATAACATAAACTCAGGTTCACAGGAATTGACAGTTCCCGAATAGGGTCATTAAAAAAAATTCCTTCCAATTTTCTTCTTTAGATTTTTTCTTTTATTTAATATTAGTTATGATTTTCGACTAACAATAACTTTATTGATTATAACGCACTTTGCATTCGTTAATCTATTTTTCTTTTGTTTGAGTTACAATGTTTTTGATAATGCAAAATAAACATGAGTACTGTTGCACTGTTACAGTAACAACAAACTTCACTTAACATTAAAACAATGAAAATTAATGAAAAGTAAACCAATTTGACTTTAATTTATATTATAGTTAAATAACACTTTCAAATTATTGGTTTCTTTAAACTGTTTTATTGCGTTTTAAATTAAATTAAATTAAAATTTAGTATCTATGACTACTTAACATTGCCAGTGGATTCTGACTTCTGACAAAATTAATTTATTTTCTTTTACAACATTTTCAACTCAACTTTTCAAAATCAAAAAAAAACAGGATTCTTCGTTCTTCGATCAACTTTTATATCTATAGCCGAACAAACACCGTTTCTTCCACCACCCTGCCTTGCCAAAATGTTGTTACAACAACATTGTCAAAGCAGGATACAGTGGAACATAACCAGATGCAATCATAAATTAATAATTATGATTTACCTGGATAATTCGGACAAATCAAATTAAGGTCTATTTCACATCATAAAAATATAATTGTGCATACATTGGAGGTCGACCATAAGCAGGAATTAAGCACCAGTGCGATGGTAAAAAATATTATGAATTTTAAAATGATGTGCAATTCATTTCTTCATTCACAACATTCATTTCACCATTAACACCATTCATTTATGAAGAAAAAACAGAACAAAATTTTCACATTCATTCACTTCAATGTACATAAGAAGACTAAAAAAAAGTACATTGTATAAAAGAATAACAAAATAACATCGTATCGTTGTGGGCAAGTCCATTTCATATAGGTTTAGGGGAGTTCGTTTAAATTCAAAAATAAATTTAATTCGTCTATAACTTTTTTATTTATGATCCGATTTGTGTGAAATCTAAGTTACACTAATCAATCCATCTGCGAATAAAAAAGCTTTAGGCTCTTCAAAATGTTTTGTTAGCGTATTAATATATAAGATTATTATTATGAAAAGGTTTTCGTTTCTCGCGAAAAATTATTTTTTTCTATGATAATAAACATAAATAGTATATGTAAAATTGTTAAATATTTTCTATTTTTAAAATTATCAGTTGTAATTTCCCGAAGGCGGTGATAATTCGAAATAATTTTTTGCCAAAAATTTCGAAAGCAAGTATATTGATAAAAGCACGAGGCCTTCACAACTGTGAAGACCATGATAGCCATTGAGAGCTGCCATTAAACATACAAAATAGTGAAAACACATCAAATAACCATTATATCCACAGATAAAACACAATCGGAAAAAGAATGCTCGCAACGAATAATTTGATGACCATTGCCGATAAAGCATTGTAAATAAACAAAAAAGCGAGAAAAATGGTTAACAAGGAACACCTAAAGATCCCAAACTGACACTGAACTGTGTCACAAGAAAGTTCCAGCAAAACTCTTTAGAAAGAATAAAACGCGAACAATTGAAGAACTCTATCCAAAACATCAACCAAAACGCAGCTACTGGAAATTCGAAAGACTACTTTACAAACACTCGGTATCTGACAAAGGACTTTCCACCTAAATCCAATGAATCAAAATCTTTTTTTGCTAAAATAATAAAACAAATAAGATCAAAATAAATCCTAATTTAAATTTTGTTGTTGTATCTTCTAAACTAAAATATCTTTATTCAAAATATGGTTAGCAAAAACAAAAATCAAAACTTTGTTGTTGTTTGTCCCTTTAATAAACAAAAAAGTAAAAATAAATCATACAAACAAAAATAGTGAAAAAAAAAATAATTTCAATCATATCAAACGAATTTGTGTTAAATCACACACACATGCGCAAAATTATTTTCGTTTTATATGGACACATATTTTTATTTTTTTTAAATAAAACAAATTACTAATATTTAAAAATTTTTAAAGGATTACACTAATACATCCGCGTACTTTTTGTTTTCAATCATTTTTAACATACAAAATACAGAGCAGAAAGAAAGAGAAAATTTAAATATATATATTTATTCTTTTTTTTTTCGTTTTTTGTTTTATTTTATGTGCATCATTAGATACAGTATAAGCCAGAAAGAGAGATAAATGTTAAAAATTTGTATGAATAGTTTCTCTACCACATAGTTCCAGCGCTATACACTAGATAAAGCAACTACCCAACTAAAAAATAGATTTAATGTGACGAAGCATAAAACGTGTTAGGACATTGTTCTTCTAGTATAGTTATTCTATGCTAATAGAGAGGACATTCACTAGTAATTATTTAAAACATTTGACACGAAACGCGAAACACATAGTAAACAGACAGTGAGCAACTCAGAATGCATTTAGCATAAGACGTCACATGTCTCTAAAACCAAGATTGAATATATATCTAAGGCATGAATTGAGTGCGACCACGAAGCTTATTCTTATATATGGGTAATTCTGATTTTTGATTTGGCTGAAATTGTTTTTAGGGGTTTTTAATCGAAAAAAAAGATAAACATGTTCGAGGATTTTTTTTTTTTTTGTTTGGAAATAGAGCTGGGGCCCTATTCCCGAACACATAAATGTGAATTTTGACAATATTGTGAAGTTTGTATTGCATAACATTAAACGGTAGCGGTAACGATTTTCCGGAAAACGAATTTCACAATATTGTCTAAATTCAATTTAGACAATATTGTGAAATTCATTTTTCGTAAAATCGTTACCGTTACCGTTTAATGTTATGCAATACAAACTTCACAATATTGTCCAAATTCACGTTTATGTGTTCGGGAATAGGGCCCCTGTTCTAAATTTCGAGAATTTCGTGATATTCGGCTTGAAGACTTATTTTCAAAAATTCATAACTTCGGTTTTATAGAAGATAGAAGGTTTTTCTTTTCTTTATTTGAAAGATAAAAGATGGAATTTTTTAAAACTAAATACTTTCAACTAAAGTTATTAAAAAATTCCCATTGTTATAAACAAATAAAATGTTGAAACTAAATTTTAACCATTGCCCCACCCAAGAAATTAGTTTTTAATATAATCACCGTATTCATCGTTCATTTTCCTATAAAAAAAGTATTTTTTTTTAATAGAGAAATGATATTTACCGTTAGAAATAAATTAATTTATCGAGCGTGGGACGACAAAAAATTCAATATGTGGGTCATTCTTTTACATACCGAACAGATTAGGACAAAATGTGACTAAGGCATTTTTGATTCAGCTGAAATTTTTTTTAGGGGTTCTATATAAACATAACGATATACTTGTTTGAGAATTTTTTCTTAATTTTATTTTTTAGGGGAAATAGAGCGGTTCTAAATTCCGAGAATTTTGTGATTTTTGGCTTGAAGACTTGACAGACAAAAAATAAAATAACTAAGACAATAAATAAAATAAATACAATTGTTAAAAATGATTTACTTATTTTACAAACAGAAGTTTCTTTTGAATAGGAGAACACTTCTGCAATTATTTTCTTTGTGTTAGATGGCATAAAAAATGAAATGTTTATTTATCACTTTTTGTAAACACTTGTCACTCTTAGAAAAAATAATTTGACTGTCTCGACTGCAAACAAAAAAGCCGTATAAATAATAAAATCTATTTAGAAACTTTTGACTGGAGAAGCACTATGTTCGTATTATGTTATTATGGAATCATAAAGTAAAAGATTGTATTTTAACATTAAATTACAAATATTTTATTATTGAATAAACTTTTTAAAATATTATACAAATTATATATGTAGGTTAAAGAAAATAAATATGGTTATTAAAAATTATTTACTTATTTTACATTCAAAAGTTTCTTCTGAGTTGGAAAACGTTTTTGCAATTATTGTCTTAGTTTTTAATGGTACAAAAGAATGAAATTTTTGAGTTCCACTTATAGGAATCGCATTTTTATATCGATTTTGTAATTTTTCTTTTGTTAATTTATATTCATTTTTATCGGCGTATCCAAAGTTTATGGTAGATTCCCATTTTTAAGCCCATTCGAAAAGTGTTTTTGGTGTATCAATAATATTTCTGCTCCCCATACTATAATGGTGAGCAGAACGATTCAGTGTACCACCAATCACATCGCAAGGTCCCTTTCCATGGTTGGTAGCATGAAAATGGCATTCTGCGTCAACCTTAAAGTCTTTTTTATGGTGGTTTATTTTTGTATTGAGCAGGTGCACCGTCGGTGTTATAAATTATTTTCCTAATATTAAAATTTATATGCGTTCTGATGAATTCAATAAGTTTTGTAATGAAAAGATGGACTGTAGTATTGTTGTGATCGTTTATATCCGAAATGAGTATAAAACTTAGGTGCTGTATATATTCACTTGCGGCACTTTTAAAATAAATGACAAATGGATGAATAGAAGCTTGTGAATTATTATAATGATAACCTTGAACCGAATCCTGAATTATGAAGGCGTAGTTTTCAGAAAAATCCCCTTGAACGAAGCACTCTCCTGGTTCTAATTTTTTTTTCCTCAATGAATGTAGATTGCGGTTTTGCTATAAAGTTGTGTGGTATCAAAATTTGTAAATGGTAAACAAATTTTTTCATAAATTTTTCTACAGTTTCTATTAAAGTATCCAAATTGCATCGATCAGTGGTATTCCATTGTTGATATTTGACTTGAAGGTTTCCTTTAACGCCAAAATCATTTAGTAATCTTTCTTCCAGTTGCTGAAGTTTTTTTGAACATTCATTGCACTTCAAAGTATGACAATCTTCTGTTAATTCACCACATGAAACAAGGTCAATTAATGTTTTATAATTCTGGAAAGCAGCATCAGTAATCCCAGACATCTTAGAGTGTTGAATCATTAGTTTCATATTTTGATGTATGGTACACACGCACACATTATGAACTCCCTGGGATAATTTTATACATTCTTGTGATCGAAGGGACGTGAATTTAGTAAATCCTATTTTCACATCAGGAAACTTATTTTTAAACTCCACATAAGCTTCATTTAATGTACATAGCAATAAGCGCTTTTGTGGATTTATGCTGAAATTGCTCATATTTTCTTTATTGTACATATATAATTTTTATAATATTTTAAAAAGTTCATTTACTAATAAAATATTTAATACAAAAAATATTTGAGATAAAAAAAAATCTCTTAATTTATAACGCCATTTTGATAATTTTCCAACAAAAAATCTGATTCCCGACAGTCATATGCACATCGAATTTCATCTTTAAAACAAAAAATAATGCTAGTACTAAACTTTCACAAGTTGTTAGATATAAAATAAGCTTCAATTTAATAATTCAATTCAATTGAACCTTTAATTTAATTATCGCCATCTTTTGTTCAATTACACCGTTTTTTCTTATGTTACACCGTTAAAAATTATTTCAAAAAATTAACAGTGTACATTTTTAAAAACTTTGTTCTAGTACCTATTCAACGACATATCGTTTATGAAAATCGATTTAGTAGTTTTTCTACAATCGCTCGTCAAAATGCACTCACATCACAAAATAATAAAAAATTGAGGGGCACCCTGTGAAGACCCCTTGTCGAAAAAAAAGTTCTAAGAGAACTTGTATTTTTTATTTATGAAAGACTATCTGTAGTCTTAGGGTCTATAAGGCAGCGAAAATCCTTAATTCTACGTCCACGCCGTGCTACCTGGGTAACGCTAACAGAATTAGGTTGGTGTAGTTGAGAGGGGCAGAGTAAATACTGCTTATACTCAATGATTCTGCACCATGGCAAGTCATTGGCGCCATAAAACCAATGCAACTCAAGCGTCTGTTCTCCATGTTAGGGGTGGCATGGAGCGGGCGTCTGTCTTGGATCAAGCGGCTCGCTATATAAATGTGTAGAAAGCGTCTGTTCTCCATGTTAGGAGCGGCTTTCAGCGGGCGTCTGTCTTGGATCAAGCGCCTCGCTATATAAACGTGTAAAAAGGTTGTTTCTGGTGACCTTAAGATGCAGAACGAACCCATTCACGAAAATTTGGGTTGGGCGAAGGGCTAACACCCCATTTCCGTAAAAAAATTATTGTCATAAATTCTGTACACAGGCCTCGGAATATCTCGGATTCATTATTGGAACGACCTCGGAAACTGTACCCGGACTACGATTTAAAAATGAGAACCTGGAACGTGCTAAGCCTTAGAAGACCAGGAGATCTCCTAAAACTCACACAACAAGTCGAGAGCTACACACTAGATATAGTGGCATTACAAGAACTAAGATGGCCAGGTAGTGGAATCCACGAAACAGCGAAAGGATACACTCTTTATTATTGCGGTCATCAAAACGGAGGAGAATTTGGAGTTGGCTTTCTTATACACAGTCGCGTGAATCAGCATGTTATCGACTTCTGCCCAATTAATATGCGGTTATGCACACTGAGAATCCGCACGCAAAAATACAATATAACGATCGTCAATGTTCATGCACCTACTGAAGATAAAGCAGATGATATTAAAGACCTGTTCTTCCTAGAACTCGAGGAAGTCATCAATAACATCCCGCAGCACGATATAAAAATCGTGGTAGGTGACTTCAATGCTCAAATCGGTAGGATTGCAGAACTTAAAACACATATCGGCCCTAACAGCTTGCATCATACCAGCAACAATAACGGTTTTCGCGCAGCCGAGCTGGCTATGATGTTTGATCTAGTAATTTCCAGCACTTTCTTCCCTCACAAGAGAATTCACAAGGCAACGTGACGGAAGAACGGAAAATCAAATCGATCACGTCATGATCTCTAAGAGACACTCTACAAGTATAACTGACGTTCGATCATACAGAGGTGCTGATATGGACACCGATCATATGCTTGTCATCTTTAAGTACAAGTGCAAGTTGTCATCTACATTTAACAGACAAGCAAAAAAAACCGTGCGCTGGAATGTCGAAGCATTTAAGCATCCGGAAACGCTGAATAGATATCAGGAAATAATAACACAAAACATAGAAGAGCATGACATCTCTTCTGAGATGCCATTAAACATACAAGAAGAATGGCAAACGCTTCAATCAACCATTATAGCCGCAGCACAAACTACAATCGGAAAACGACCACCGAAATCACACAACGAATGGTTTGACGACGAGTGCCGCCAATCCGTTGAAAATAAACAAAGACTGCGAGAAAAATGGTTAACAAGGAACACCCGAAGCTCCCAAGCTGATTATCTATGCGCCAGGCAAGCCTCAGCAAAACTTCTACGTAAAAAAAAACGCAAACACATGAAGAGCTGCATCGAAAACATCAACCAACATGCGGCCAACGGAAATTCAAAAGAGTGCTTTGCCAATGCACGGAATATGACAAAAGATTTCCACCCAAGATCTACAGCCATCAAAAATGAAAACAATGGACTTACAACAAGTGAACTTGATGTGCTGGCAGTGTGGCGATCCCACTTTCAAGACCTACTGAATAGGACGAACGAAGTTCATCCTATTCGAGCAATTGCTCCATCAACTGAGGAGATTTTGTCCCTTACCCAGCAATAGAAGAAGTGGAAGCTGCCATTAAAAAACTGAAAAATGGCAAATCACCAGGTTTCGATGGAATTCCCGCAGAACTTCTGAAAAATGGAGGAGCAGCTTTGGTCTCACGTATATACGATCTGATTCTTGCAATCTGGGACCAAGAAGAACTACCTGCTGAATGGAAAACAGCTCTCATTGTTCCGCTACATGAGAAAGGTGACCGTCTAAAGTGTGAAAATTATCGTGGCATCGCACTGTTGAACACTGCATATAAAATACTAGCTAATGTTGTACTTGCTCGACTCATCCCGTTCGCCGAATCTATCATCGGTGACTATCAGTGTGGTTTTTGTCCCAACCGCTCAACCACAGATCAATGTTTTACCTTAAAGATGATTCTTGAAAAATGTTGGGAGTACAACATCAGCATTCACCAGCTCTACGTTGATTTCAGGCAAGCATATGATAGTATCATCCGCGACAACCTCTGGTCCGCACTCATATGCCTTGGTATCCCAGAGAAACTTGTTTCTCTGTGCAAACTCACAACATCAGGATCAAATTGTAGAATAGTAATCGAAGGGTTCTGATCCTTTCGATACAACATCAGGTGTTCGACAAGGTGATGCACTCGCGCCCATACTATTTAATTTGGCGCTGAAGTACGCGATAAGAAAAAGCCGAATTGAGACACTAAACTGCATATGTAACAAATCTAGTCAAGTTCTTGGCTACGCAGATGATATTGTGCTTCTCGGACGTAGAACAAGCGATATTAAGGATAGTCTCTCTCAGCTTGAAAGAAATGCTAAACGGCTTGGATTATGCATCAACACCGACATAACTAAAGTGTTAACAACATCTAAGAACATACCTCCCGGAAATCTGGATACTGGCGACTATGAAGTGGAACGCGTGGAAAACTTCAAATGCCTCGGGTCTGTAATAACATCGTCAAATGACATGCAGGCAGATATCAAAGCCCGTGTCTCTGCCGCATACAGAGTTTTCTACGCATACTCACAACTTCTGCGATCAAAACATCTTTCGCGGTCGTGTAAACTCACACTTTACAAAGCATTAATCCGACCTGTGCTTACATTTGGAAGTGAAAGCTGGACACTGACTTCCTCCGATTGTAGAATTCTATCAACATTCGAGAGGAAAGTCATACGAACAATTTATGGTCCATGTAAAGTTGCTGAAAATCAGTATAGAATCCGAATGAATCATGAAATCAGACAGCTTCTTGGAGGCTGCGATGTAATCGGATTCATTAAATCCAACCGGATTAGATGGTTTGGTCATGTAGAAAGGGCTTCATTGGATAGAATGATAAAAAAAGCATCCCAACAACAACCAGCTGGTATTCGTCGAAGAGGAAGACCTAGACAACGCTGGCGTGATGACATCATCCAAGACTTCGAAACTGGGGTCAACTGGTGATGGAACGAGATGATTGGAAGCTGGTGGCACAGACGGCAAAATCCCTTCATGGGATGTAAATGCCAGAGAGAGAGAGAGAGAAAGACTATCTATAAACAAAAAATAATCAAAATTAAAAGGAGTCAAGTCAAAGTTTCCTAAAAATCAATCGGGACTGGTTAGGTAGTTATAATAGTTAGGGTAGCTAAATCAATCAAACCTATAAGAACCATCACGCGACACGCTCATAAATAAATATATCTACTAGCCATTTGAGAAAATGATTTATTGTCTTGTCCATTTTCTTATGCAACCCAAGCTTTGCGCTCATAATCATGAGTTAACTCCACTGCAAAATCAGAACAAAACTAGAAATATAATTTCTTAAAATGTTTATAGAAAATACTATCCATTTACCAATAAGTAATCATAATCCGACAAAGCGTTTATTTATTCATTGTCCGACTGTAATAAATTTCAAAAACATCATTTAGAAATTCAAACATATGTATATTCGTATAACAGAATATCATCGTTTATGACAAACGGATATCAAATTTATGTCAATATACAAATTTAAACCAACAAAAAAATAAATCTAACATCATAAACCTCATATATTTATGAAGATTTGTTGTTTTTACGGAAATCCTGATAACAAAAAATTTCCCATTGAGGATTATAAGATAAAAAAAAAGCTTTATGGTTTGTTAAAATAAAAACTGACCATTTTGAAATTGTTTTAATGTTAACCGATCTAAAAGATCAATAACTGTTTCATTTTTAATGAGATTGATAGGATGATAAGAAAATATTGTCATCACTCGTTTGATACAGACGTGTTTTATTTTGCTTTAAAAAGAATTAATTTAAAATTTTTAATTATTATAAGTGGATTCATAATTTAAGCCTAAAGACGTTTTTAATTTATTTTGGTTCTTGAACTATAAACTTTTAAGTTAATTGTTATAATATATTAGTTCTAGCTGAAAATTACTATTTTTTATGATACGTAAAACTAATTAGTGAATAACATAACGGATTTATTAATGCAGTAAACATTTTATGTAATTTCTCGTATGTGAATACAGTAAACATTTTATGTAATTTTTCGTGTGTGTGCATTAACCAGTCTTTTGGTGTTAGTCATTCAAATAAAATTTTTAGTATTACCTGCTGGTGTAGTTAAATATATATTTCGTATATTCAATTATTTATAATGAGCAACAACAGTAAATGCCATAAGTGTGATGCAAAATTTAGTGACAATAATATCTTGAAATGTTTTGGTGACTGTGGTAAAATGCTACATTACACTTGCTCGACCTTATCTAATGCAACCGCGAAATTATGTAACAACACGGCGAATGTTCGATTTGTTTGTGATGACTGCTTAACAAAACATGGGATGCTCCAACAAACTATGCAAGCATTGATGACGCAACTAAGCGAGGTTACCACCATATTATCAAAACTATTTGCCAACTTCCAGTTATTATCGTCAACGCAGTTTCTGGGCTCGGTAGCAAATCATCCGACATCATCACAAACTGATACCAGCTCTCAAGCTATAAATTTTGACCGCCAACAAACAGTGATAGTGGGAAATGACTCATCGAATACCGAATTGTTGATGGTCAAACCGAAAAAATACCTGCATGTCTCAAATTTTAAACCAACAACAACTAGCAGTGATATCAAAAACCATATTGTCAACAAGTTGCAGATCTCTGCTGAAGACATTGAATGCCATGAATTAGTGTCAAAGAATGCTGATAGGAGCAGATTAAATTTTATCTCATTTAAGGTCGGCTTGGATCCTGCATTGTATGATAGAGCTTATGTTGGCGATATATGGCCGCTTGAATGTTGCATCAAACCATTTATTACCTTTCGTCACTCACGAAAGGTTCCTACCACCGCGTCTTTACCAGGATAACCACTCACTTACCAGCAATCAACGTTCCAATTCAACGGAAGTCTATTTAAAATTTTATAATTTTTATTTCTTATGTTTAAATGTTTTTTTATATTTTAGGTGGTTTACGCATTTCAACATCAACAGGAACTCGTCGTTGAATCGATTATTGTCACGGAAACATGTTGTGAATCGGGATGATACATGTATAAACTTTGGTTTCATCAATGCTCGAAGCCTATTTTGCCATATCGACAAACTCAGAATTTTTCTCAGAACCAAAGAGCTTGATGTATTTTGTGTTGCAGAAACATGGCTCACCAGTAAAATTAATGATCAATCTGTTGCGTTGAACGGATATAAAATCCTGAGATTTGATAGAGCGCATAAGACAGGTGGTGGTGTTTGCATTTACTACAAAAATTGTTATAAACTTAAAGTAATTCATTCTTCAATCCATGGTAAAACTGAAGTACTGATGGCTGAAATGATACTTCCATCCATGACTATTTTGATAGTGGTGGGTTATAACCCTCCAGCCGCTTTAATGGCTGACTTAAATGATTTTCAGGATCTTCTATCCTCATATATCCTTAACTACAGTCATTTTATAATTGGCTGTGATTTAAATTTTAATATTGTCGATGATTCTCATAAGTTCCATAACTTGCTAAGAGTTAACCACTTAATCTCTGTCCCATTTTCACCTACTCGGGGGGAAGCTTGGCTTGACCAATGTATCATTGCTGAAGCTGAGCAATTTTAGGATTCTTCGATCTAGTCAATACACGCTTCCAGATATTTCTGATCATGATTTACTTATTATGTCGTATAAAGTAAAGTCTAAGCGCGTCGATACTGAGTACAAGCTGGTTTACGATTATAGTCATTTGGATGCTGAAATGATCATGAACTATTTCTCTGAAGTCAATTGGAGTTTCTTGCATTCAACTGATGATATCAATACATTGTTTTACTTTCTATATGATCATCTTTACCATGCTCATAATAATTGCGTTCCTGTGAAACGGATAGTAGATAATCAATCTACAGCTCCGTGGATTAATATTAATATTTTACAACGTATGTGTAGGCGGGATCGTTTATTTGCTAAGTATAAAAAAACAAGAGATTTAAAATTCCTTGAATTATATCGCAGTGAGCGCAATGTGGTAACCAGTTTGATTCGAAGTACGAAACAAAATTACTTTTTTGGGAACAGCAAGCAAACTATGAAAAAAAAATATTGCGACGCTGGTGCATAGGCTGACTTCACCACAGCTCTGGAAACATAGTGTTCTGGATATATAATGAGCTAATATCCATAAAATACTTTAATTAAAAGCTAACCAATATTATGGACTTCGTAGTTCTAATAATAAAAATATTAAAGCAGGCAGTAGTATTCCAACAAACATAAATTCTGTTGTACGAAAAAAAGTAAAAAAAATTTTATCGGAAGTGACGTTGTGAGTGAGTTAGGATGCAGAACTGTTGTAAACTTTACTAAATGTGTATGTACCAAATTTCATCCAACTCGATTATTAGGTACAGAAATTATTGAGCTTCCAAAATAACAGGTGCTTGGAGGACCCCCTACCACTTTGTTCACTATCGCTAAAAAAACTAATCAGTTCCTTGCCATACATGTTTGCATCTTTTTGCAAAGTGTAATCAAAATTACTTAACGAACGAATGTTGTATGTTTCCAACAAACATTGAAACAATAAACAGGTGTTCGGGAGGACCCCACCACTTATCCCAATATTGTCCAAAAACTAGTCAATTCTTTGTCAATAAAGTCTTTATCTTTTTTCAAAGTGCCATTAAAATTGATTAATGAATGAAATCTGTATGCTCCCAACAAACTTTAAAAACCAATGTGTCCCAAAAGATGATAATTATCTTCTTACACTAATTGAAATTTTTCCATAAGTTTTATCATAATCACTTCATTATTGTAGGCTGTAGTGAGCATAAAGATACTGAAAAAACTGCCAACAAGTAAAAAAAATTTTTTTTTACCGGAAGCAAAAAAGCGGAAGTTGGGATGCAGAATTTTTGTAAATAATACTAAATGCTTATGTACAAAGTTTCATCCAATTCGGTTATCAGGTACAGATGTTATTGAGCTTTAAAAAAAACAGGTGCTCCAGGGACCCCCCACCACTTTGTTCACTATCGCTCAAAAACTAATCAGTTCTTTGCCATACATGTTTGCAATTTTTTCCAAAGTGTCATCAAAATTGGTTCACGAACGAATGCTGTGTGCTCCCAACAAACATTGAAAAAATGCTGACACAGTAAACAAGTGTTCGGGAGACCCCGTACCACTTATCCCAATACTGTCCAAAACCTAATCAGTTCCTTGTCATTTAAGTTTCCATCTTTTTCCAAAGTGCCATTAGAATTGATTAATGAATGAAGTCTGTATGCTCCCAACAAACTTTAAAAACAAAGTGTGAAAAGTCAGCAGTTGTATGGTAGACCCCCCGCCACTTTGATCAATGTGTCCCAAAAGATGATAATTATCTTCTTACACTAATTGGAACCCTATTCCATAAGTTTCATTATAATCACTTCATTATTGTAGGCTGTAGTGTGCATAAAGACACTGAAAAAACTTCAAAAAAGTACAAAAAAAAATTTTTTACTGGAAGTAAAAAACCGGAAGTTGGAATGCAGAACTATTTTAAACCGTACTACATACTCATGTAACAAGTTTCATCCAATTCGCTTATCAGGTACAGAAGTTATAGAGCTTTCAAAAAAACAGGTGCTCGAGGGACCCCCCACCACTTTGTTCACCATCGCTTAAAAACTAATCAGTTCTTTGCCATACATGTTTGCAATTTTTTCCAAAGTGTCATCAAAATTGGTTCACGAACGAATGCTGTGTGCTCCCAACAAACATTGAAAAAAGTGTGACACATTAAACAGGTGTTCGGGAGGACCCCCACCACTTATTCCAATATTATCCAAAAACTAATCAGTTCTTTGTTACTTAAGTCTCCATCATTTGCCAAAGTGTCATTAAAATTGAATAATGAATGAAGTCTGTATGCTCCCAACAAAGTTAAAAAACAAAGTGTGAAAAGTCAGCATTTGTATGGTAGACCCCCCACCACTTTGATCAATGTGTCCTAAAACATAATAATTATCTTTTCACACTAATTGGAACCCTATTCCATAAGTTTCATCATAATCACTTCATTATTGTAGGCTGTAGTGTGCATAAAGACACTGAAAAAACTTCAAAAAAGTACAAAAAAATTTTTTTTACCGGAAGTGAAAAACCGGAAGTTGGGATGCAGAACTATTTTAAACCGTACTACATACTCATGTACCAAGTTTCATCCAATTCGCTTATCACGTACAGAAGCTATAGAGCTTTCAAAAAAACAGGTGCTCCAGGGACCCCCCACCACTTTGTTCACTATCGCTCAAAAACTAATCAGTTCTTTGCCATACATGTTTGCATCTTTTTCCAAAGTATCATCAAAATTCGTTCACGAACGAATGCTGTGTGCTCCCAACAAACATAGAAAAAAGTGTGACACATTAAACAGGTGTTCGGGAGGACCCCCACCACTTATTCCAATATTATCCAAAAACTAATCAGTTCTTTGTTACTTAAGTCTCCATCATTTGCCAAAGTGTCATTAAAATTGAATAATGAATGAAGTCTGTATGCTCCCAACAAACTTAAAAAACAAAATGTGAAAAGTCAGCATTTGTATGGTAGACCCCCCACTACTTTGATCAATGTGTCCCAAAACATGATAATTATCTTTTCACACTAATTGGAACCCTATTTCATAAGTTTCATCATAATCACTTCATTATTGTAGGCTGTAGTGTGCATAAAGACACTGAAAAAACTTCAAAAAAGTACAAAAAAAATTTTTTTACCGGAAGTGAAAAACCGGAAGTTGGGATGCGGAACTGTTTTAAACCGTACTACATACTCATGTACCAAGTTTCATCCAATTCGCTCATCAGGTACAGAAGTTATAGAGCTTTCAAAAAAACAGGTGCTCCAGGGACCCCCCACCACTTTGTTCACTATCGCTCAAAAACTAATCAGTTCTTGGTCATACATGTTTGCATCTTTTTCCAAAGTTTCATCAAAATTCATTCACGAATGAATGTTTTATGCTCCCAACAAACATAAAAACTTTGTGGAAAAAACCACCTGTTGTATGGTGGACCCCCCAACCCTTTATCCAATGTGCTCCAAAAGCTGATAAAATCTTTCTCATGTTATTTAAAAGCTTTTCGCAACGTTTCATGAAAATCGATCGGTAATTGTAGGCTACAGTAGGGATAAACACCTGAAAAAAAAACTTTTTAACCGGAAGTGACAAACCGGAAGTTGGTATGCAGAAATATTGGAAACAGTATTAAAACCTTATATACTAAGTTTCAATAAGATCATAGCTCGGTATCAGAAGTTATTCAAGATTTAAACTTAGAGGTGTTCGGGAGACCCCCCGCCATTTTGTCCAAATTTAAAATGAATCCAGATCTTCTATTTTCAAGTGAACCTGTATCATTTGCCAAAGTTTCATCAAGATCCTATGCAGAATTCTAGCATTTCGCATTCTAGCTGGTGTGTTTCAGGGAACCATACTCGGTCCTATATTATTTTCACTTTTCATTAATGACCTCGCACAAGTAATAACACATTGTAAATTCCATATGTATGCCGATGATTGTCAGTTATATCTCGGCGGTACTAGTACTAATATTTATGAAACTTTCAATAAGATTAATTCTGACCTTTCCAATATTTTAGGCTGGTCCAAATCTAATGGTATCTCATTGAACATTAGAAAAACGCAAGCGATTTTCATTTCAAAAAGAACATTTCCAGTTGTACCGGATATATTTATCGATAATGTGAAAATTCCATTTCTGAATGTTATTAACAACCTTGGAATCTGTATAAACAGCAAGTTCACGTGGGACTCCCAAGTTGTCAACGTATGTAACAAAATTAATTCAATATTATACGGCTTAAGACTTCACAAGAATATTTGCCCCAAAACCATCAGAATATTGTTAGCAAAAACGTTAGTAATACCCCACATTCTATATTGTGAATTTCTCTACATAAGTTGCGATTCTACCTCCAGAGATATTATGCAGGTTACGTTAAATAATATTGTGAGATATGTGAATGGGCTGAGAAAGTTTGACCACATTTCGGCCTTATTTCTCGAATTCTTCGGCTGCACGATGATGCAGTTCTTTTATTTTAGAGCGCTACTATTTCTCTACAAAATTATGAACAATCGGGTTCCAATATATTTATTTGAGAAAATCAAGGTCGGTTCGATTCGGAATGGCAATATATGCCTGCCCCTTAACTATACCAATATCTATAATAAGTCACCCCTCTTCACTTCATTCAGTATTTGGAATAGAGTTCCTGTTGAGGTAAGAAATGCTAAACCACTTATTAAATTTAAATCTCTTGTGTTCGATTATGTTAAAAATAATTTTTAGTCATGTAATATTAATGTGTAATATTTAAAATGTCAATTGTACTTTATAGGATAGATAAGCCATGCTTTATCCTTACTTTGTTTTGAATAAATAAATAAATAAATAAAATAAGGAAAGCTATGTTGGTTATGATTGGCTAATTATTATAGTAAATGTTTATATAGTATTTTTTCCAGAATTTTTATGTTGCATTGGTATGGATCGAATGCTGCCTCTTAAACATTAGTTGAGACAAAAAGTTGGATTGCATCTTTATTTAAGAAAAACATCTCAATATTCAAAAAATGTTACCAGCGTGTGGATTAAAGATATAACCTCTAAGTTTTAAAGTTCTAAGTTTAAAAGAAAAAAATTAGTTGGCCAACTCCATCTTGCAAATATTTAGGCGAAATGGTAAAAATGCTGTTTAGATTAATCAATTTGTGCAGTTTTCATAAAAAAAAACTAAATAAGTCTACTTTTAGGGAGTAATATAAATGGTATAACTGGTCTAAAACAGACCAAATCTTGATGCGGTTCTGATCTAATTTTTCACTTCTATACAGGTGTATCAGCGAGTGTATAAAATAAGATTCAAAAACCAATAGATTGAACAAACTTTTAGACGTTTGGATTATTTAGATTGGTCGTATAAGTGAAATGAAGATGTGTTTCTGGTTTTGGATGATTCTTCTATCCCATAAAGAATTTTTGTATTGATGATAGCTCTGATAAAATCTTTTAAGCCGTAAAAATATTTACAAAATTTGAAGATGGCATAATGCGTACTTACCAATAAATTGGCGTGATACTATTAGATATGTAATACGGGGGAAATCTGATTATTTAAGAAAATTCGTAAAATTATTAAGTATAGACATATCCGTTCCGGTTTTAGCAGGTCTATCGCTAAGTTATTATAAGAGCAACTGTAAATTGAATGTCACCAATGTGGCGCAAAGAGGTTTATGTGGGTCGGTTATGTGCTTATGTGGGTCAATAAAGCTGTTTAGATAAAATCTACCAAATATGTGAGTTATCCTTGCAAACAATAGATATTTCATTTATAATAATCAGATTAATCAGATTCAAAGTATTGCTTGACGCTATTACTTAACGGGTTAAGGTCGACAAAACGTTGGCTTGGCATCACCCAAAGTTGTGCTATTTATTCCGAACGCAACTTTTTTGGAACCAATCCCCTCCTTTTTTTAAATTTGAGTGAAAAATTATACCAAGCACAAATGACGTAAGACATCTGTCTTTAAGATCATCGGAACGATGCATGTACTAGTCGATTATATTTTTTACACAAATATTAAATTATTCCGGTGATAATGTTCTAAATTTTTCAATCAAACTTACTTCAGTTATTCTTTTTTCGGGCGGACTATAGTATTGATAAACGTGCACTTTTTCTTTCTATAATTGCCTTTTTTAGCGCATCAAGGCCATTTTACAATCATTTGGAACGACCATGAATAGATTTGTTTAAATAATTTAAAACAAAATTGGTACATGAAATGAATACATATCAACAACATATTGGATGTCCATGTTGGCACGATGTAGTTCGAAAATGTCAGTATTATAAAAATTAATTATGATATTTGCCGACTTTTAACACAATATGACAGTCGCTCTGCAAACACAGCTCCGGATAATTTAAATATGTTGCTCGTAACTAACGTGTAATCTGCCAAGAATTTCGTCAAGCGTTAATATAATCCGATTTGCATGCGCTTCGACTAAACATTTTGTGATTTTAAAAAATGTTGGTAACCGATTGGTAGGACATACCTGTTGTTTTACTAGCTTAAACAGTTCTACCTGGGACAGTTAATCTATTTCTTTTCTGAATGTTTAAGTCACTCTCGATTTACTAGTTTTTTTTGGACTGTGAGTAATCGTGTTTTTTGTGATATGACGTTTTTTAATGTGACGTGCTTCTGCGTCCGGTAATATATTGATTTGAGAATTCGTTTGCCGCTGTCAGTAACTTCTAAGCTTCCCAAATTGGCGAATGTATTTCTGTTTTTCTAAAGGTTTTTGAAGGTGCGTTTCCATAAAAGTTTTAAAGCTCTCAAATGTTTGGCTTGTTCATCAGCATTGGCAATTTTAGTCTTCAGCATATTTTATGAGGTGCCAGATACACTACAAAATATATGTACATTTCATTTCGTTCTGTATGCCTCGATAGTTCACCAGCATCAAAAGGTACTGTTGCTAATTTAGTTTGCTAGATTTTGTGGCATTCAGAAGTTATTTCAGTTAACCTCTGTCTGACTTTTTCTTTAGTTGTTGTTCTTGGCTTTTATTTTTTAGCTAAAACATTTTGTGTACGAGCGCTTTAAGATTAAGATTAAATTTGGTGGTGGTATGTTGTACTGCGACCAAAATGATCTATTGTACCCCACCCTACTACTCCCTGGTAAATACGCAGTTAGAGCACCTCCTTCAAACCAGCCCCCCTAAGGAATTTCAGGATATGGAGAGGGTTAACTTTATGCAGGTCATGCCCGGCAATATTATACTCCCTCAGATGCAACCTTGTCATGTAGATCAACGCATGGGCTGGGGTCTCTTCTTCCAATAGACAAAATCTGCATTCGTCCTTTGGCTCCACCCCAATATTATTAAGATGTTTTCTTAGTTTACAGTGTCCTGTATGAACCCCTGTCAGTATTCTTATGTTGTTCATATACATCCTAGAGCACATTCAAGCTCTGGTTTGATCAAACTGTCCAATCAACTCCTTGGACTGTCTTAAGCTCGCGGTATTGTTCCACGTTTTGGACCACTTCATCATAATTACTTCCCTCATCCTTTCATTAATGGCTTTTGTCCCCAATCCTCTAAAGGGTTCCGGACCGACAAAAGATGTAAAAGCGCCTCGCCTTGCCAATTCGTTGGCTTATTCGTTACCAGCGATACCCGCATGACCAGGTATCCAGTAAACTGTAACTTTGTTACTATTCCCAAGCTTGTTTAGCTTGCTCAAACAGTCTCCAATCAATTTGGATGTAATGGTTTATGAGCTTAACGCATTAACTGCTGCTTGGCTGTCCGATAAGATGGCAACTCTCCGACATTCCAGCGCACGGTCTTTTTTGCTTGTCTGTTGAATGTAGATGATAATTTGCACTTGCACTTAAAGATGACAAGCATATGATCGGTGTCCATATCAGCACCTCTGTATGATCGAACGTCAGTTATGCTTGTAGAGTGTCTCTTAGAGATCATGACGTGATCGATTTGATTTTCCGTTCTTCCGTCATTTGATTTCCAAATTGCCTTGTGAATTCTCTTTTGAGGGAAGAAAGTGCTGGAAATTACTTCAAAATTTGTATTACCATTGTTGGAATTGGGCTCAAGTTTTGTCTTCTTAAAGGAACTGCAAAATTATTTAAAAGTAAAATTCTTTACATTTATTAATCATTCTGTACATTCTTTACAAAAAAAAACTGTTATTTACTAATTCTTTAGATAAAAATGTAAAGAATTATTCTTTACATGAAAATGCACAACTCTGATATTTTGTTTCATATCGTTTGCGGATGATATACATACCACAGTTTTACTTCATTAGGTGTATCAATAACGTTGATCATATCCAGCGTATCTTTATATATTCTATACTTGGATCTAGTATCGACGTTTATTATGGTACTCAAGTCTGCTACTAAGTTGCTTTTTTCATTTATATGAACTATGTCGAAGTCGTAAAGTGAAAGTCTAATTTTCCAGCAATTAGTCTACTGCTGGATTCTTGATATTCATCACCCACATTAATGACTTATGGTCCCCTAAGATTTGAATTTATTTTCCAAGAAGGTAAACTCGAAGCTATGTTACTCCTGTTTTACAACCCCGAGAAATTCTTTTTCGATAACGGAATATCTTGTTTCAGCGTTTGGCTAGCGTATGATATTGGAAGACAATCACCGTTTTCAGTTAACTGTGCTAATTTTTATGGACGATGCGTCAGTCGTTAATCGAAATGGCTTCGAAAAAACAGGGTTTTATAGAATTGGAGCGATCATAATTTTTTTTTTCAATTTTTCAAACGGTTGATTAGTTCTCTCTGATCAAATAATTTTAATTTTCTTTTTACATGAAATAGTTAGAGACTCGGCTATTTCTGCTAGGTTGAAGCGCCTGTAATATCCGACCATTCCTAAAAATTATTTGATGTCCTTTTCGTTTCTAGGTAGTAATATAGTTTGAATAAGCCTGGTTTTTTTTGCATCGCGATCACATATTAGATATGAAGTCTACTTTAAGAAAAAATATTTGAATGGTTTTAACATCAAGTTTGTTGTCGTATCTTGGAACTGTTCTGCTGCTGTTATATCCGTCGTATTTAGTATTGGGAAATTATCTAAAATTGTGATCTCGTTTAAATTACGATCAAAAATCTGATCAGTTGAAATTTTCTTTTAAAATCTAAAAACAAACAGTCAATAACCACACCTTTATTCCGTAATATAAAACAATTTAAGATCATTTAATATATAATATCTGACCGTATACAACGTTTTACTGAATAACTACAGTCATCTTTTAGTTTACCTTTCATTCGAGCTGAATAAACGGATCTTATATTTCGGCATATAATCAATTGTTATTTTATTTTCTCTTTTTTTAATGAGAAACAAATTTATTTTTTGTGTTGCACAGAATTGTCAATTAACAGTCAAATAATTGTCAACTAATTGACAACTAATTCACAATTAACTGACAATTAATTGACAATTAATTGGCAAATAACTGACAATTAATTGAAAATTAATTGACGGAATGATTGTCGGAATGATTGATGAAATGATTGATGGAATGATTTATGGAATAATATGGAGTAACATTATGGAACTAAATAATATTAAACACAATTAATAAATTGAATTTATTCAGAAAATTTGACTTATCGCATAACTCTATATGTATTAAATAATTTTCAAAGGTTATATATAGCCGAGTGTTTTAAAACACTAAACTATCATATCCTAGGGTCAACATTGATAAAATTCTTGATGGAATGATTGACGGCATGATTGACGTCATGCCTGATGGAATGATTGATGGAATTATTAATGGAACGATTGATGGAATGATTGACGGGATGATTGACAGAATGGTTGACGGAATGATTGACGGAATTTTTGATGGAAAGTTTGGCCGAATGGTTGACGGAATGATTGATGGAATGATTGATGGAATGATTGATAGAATTATTGACGATATGATTGACGGAAAAATTGATGAAATGACTGATGGAATGATTAACGGAATGATTAACGTAATGATTGACGAAATGATTGATGGAATGATTGATGGAATGATTGATGGTATGATTGACTATGATTGACGGAATGATTGACGGAATGGTTGACGGTAAGATTGACGGAATGATCGACGGAATGATTAACGGAATGATTGATGTAAATTTCGACCATCATTGAAATTCCGTGAAACATTCCATCAATCATTCCTTCAATCATTCCATATATCATAACATCAATCGTTCCATCAATCATTCCATCAATTATTTCATCAATCATTCCATCTACTAAATAATATTATATACAATCAATAAATTGAATCTCTTCAGAAAACTTGACTTATCTCACGTATCGACTCTTTATGTCCTATCCTAAGGTCAACGGTTCAAATTCCGTCAAGTCCAATTGGTTTCTTATAGATCTGATTGATTGAAGAATTACGGTTCTGATTGATTGATGGAATAATTGATGGAATGAATGATTGACGGAATGATTGATGGAACATTCCATCAGTCATTCCATCAATCATCCTGTCAATCATGCCGTCAATCTGGAGCGGATGGAACGATTGACGAAACATTCCATTAATCATCCCGTCAATCATGCAGTCAATCATTCCATCAATCATTTCGTCAATCATTCCATCAATCGTTCTATTAAACATTCCATCAATTATTCCGTCATTCATTCCGTCAATCATATCGTTAATCATTCCGTCAATCATTCCGTTATTCATTCCGTCAATCATTCCATTAATCATTTTATCAATCATTTTGTCAATCATTCAATCAATTATTCCATCAATCACTCCATAAATCATTTCATCAATCATTTCACCAATCGTTCCGTCAATCTTTCCATCAATCGTTCCATCAATCAATCAGATCTGCAATTTTAATCCCGAAACCAATTGAACTTGACTGGATTCGAACCGTCGACCCTAGGATATGATAGTCTAGTGTTTTAAAACAATCGGCTATACATAACCTTTGAAAATTATTTAATACATATAGTTAAAGTTAAGCGATAATTTAAATTTTCTGAATAAATTCAATTTATTAATTGTGTATAATATTATTTAATTAAATAATGCATTATGGAGAGAGCGATAGACTGAGGCGCTATAGGTCGAAGGTTCAATTCCTGACATGGTACATTTTATATATGTTTTTTTAATTTTTTTTACATTACATTAAAATTATTGTTTTTTTATTCATAAAAACTTCATCAACTGTCAATAACGAAATAGAGTATATTGATTCTGCGCAGATTCTGCATCCCTTCTGGGATGATTTTACTTTCTTTTAAATTTAATTTGCCAAAACTGAGGTGGATTTGATTTTAATTTTCACGTAACCTTGAACCCAGTCATCAGTTATAATGCTACCTGGTGTTACTTCACGAATTTCCATTTATTTATTTTTTTCAATTTTTATATTTGGCTTAATATCTGTTTTTTTAAATTCTGATACGTGTACCAGTCTATAATCAATGCGAGTTAGTGAACAAAATGTTTGATATATGCTGTTTCTGCATTTAATACAGCTGGTAGGACATTATTATGCTTTAGCTTTTTGACAGGTGGAATTCGTATTTGTCTAATGTTTTCGTGCTGTCCAACATGACGATTTATGGCGAATGTTTTTATTGAATCTTCATCTGATTTATTGACTGTTTTTGGTTTTATGTCTCTATGGTTTTTTGTATTTTTGAAGCAATCCCTGACCATATGGCATTGTATACCACAACCGAAACAATTGAAATTTTGTTGGTTGCTACTAGTGTTAGGTTTTAATATATCGATCTTATACTGGTACGTGTACGTTCTGTTATCACGTAAAGTTTGTTCATCTTATAATGTGATTTCTCTTTTTCTAGACTTTTCGGGGTGCTTTCATTATAGGGGATGGATGCTTTGCTTCGGATCGAATTACTACTAGTGGTCTGTTGCGGCGAGCTGCCAACATTCTGGATTTGACAGGTTCGTTCAACCCTTCATAACATAGCTTTAAAACCAGTCGTAGTATTTCCGCTGCACAATGTTTTTGTATGTCGGTATTAGAGTATTTTGCACTAATAGATTAGGTATTCAAAATGATATGCATTCACTTAGTTTAGCTGTTTTGAAGGACGTCCGATTTCTTCTCTTACATAAATATAAAGCGGTTTCTATGTAGTTTGAACCCTAAATTTTTAAAGAATGCCTATTTTTCTTTGTCAGAAAGTGATGATATGTATTGATCACTTCTCATTACAAACGCAACGTTGTCATCAGAATTCCCGTCAAATTTTGAAATTATTTCCTCAAACTCAGAATAACTAAATGCAGACTATTTAAAGTTTGGTGCTCTGTGGTATTTTCCACAGCTTAAGCCTTGCTAAACCATGTTTTAATACGGTTTTTGACACGATATAATTTTGAACTCAGTCACTTTCTGAAAATATCTTGATATAGAAGGTGGTATACTTTAAAATAACATTATTTGGTGTGGGGCATATGTTCTACGGCTACGGTCTGGAATGGTTAAAAACATTAAAAATATATTCATACAATTTCAAAAGCGTTAGTTTCTTTTATGTTAAAGCGTCCCAAATATTTTAGCCCGTTTTATTCCAGGACAATTAAGGTGTTTAGAGGAAGTAGCATATATTTACCTGTTCCAGTTGGCTTTGGCGGCATAATACTCTGGGCTAGCTGGAGGATGAATGTGTTTTCCTCTGATGACTTTTTTTGTTTCCTATTGTTAATTTGATTATAATTTCAGTATAGTCTTTCGGTTTTGGTTTCTACCTTAACAACTACATCATACACTCTCTTTCTGTATTTTATTTATAGGAGTCCAACTTTACCAGTGGACGATACCTAAAAGGAGTATGAAACCTAGTCAGAGTACATAGAAAAAATTCTAGATATGTTGCCTAAAGGCGAAATAGTCATAGCAGGTGATTTTAATATTCAAAAATCCCTCATTCTGCTCCCCGGAACCACGAAAGTGAATCCACCGAGCTGTTATATCGATATAATGCAGATATCCAGATTATGCAGATATTAGCCTACTCATTCAGCTAGTCAACAAACCAGCTCGCATTCCTGACATTAGCAGTCACACTCCTCATCTTTTAGATATATTCCTTTCTACTCACCCCGAAAAATATAAAGTAATTGTCGATCCGCCTATTGACTCATCTGATAACTGCCTGGTGAGGTCAGAATTCAAAACAAATCCTTCTACAATAAACAATATTCCACCTCCACAACCTTTATAGCATTATAGGAATGCGAACTGGGGTACTATGAATAATTTTTTGACCCATATCAACTGGACTAGATTATCTGTTGATAAACACGTAAATGCAATTGCGCTGCAAATCACATCAGCCATTCGATCAGCTGTGAAACGCTTTAATCCAACATCCATTCAAAAACCGAAGTTCGCGAACAATTCATGCTTTAATGAAGCCTACCGGTCAATCAGGTCATTTGCTGGCTTGGTCCAAAGAAATTTTATGGGTAAAAAAACGTCACAAGTTTCTCCTGTTAAATCACACAATGCAATTCGTTCTACATTTTTACGAGAGCTTGCACTTTCCCGTCATCCTGAAAAGCTGTCGACCATCATGTCCACCAAATTGCAAAAAGAGGAAATAAAACCGATCCTTCCAACATATAGACCGATTGCTATATTCTCCATACTATCTAAAGTAATGGAGTCAATAACATGCTCATCAAATAAACTACTTGATTTACTGTCAGATTGCCAATATGGATTTCGAAGAGGCAGTTCTGCTAGTGATTGAATGGTGTATTTGACTGACTTATGTAACCGTAATATTGTTAATAAAGGTGAAACACAAATAGTCGCTTTAGATATTTCTAAAGCGTTCGACCGTGTTTGGCATAAGTCACTGCTTGTTAAACTAAGGGGCAGGAAATTGATAGCTCTTTAGTTTCTTGGACTAAAAGCTTTCTGAAGAACCGCATAATTCGGGAAGTTGTCGATGGCGCAAACTCTAACTCCCATATTTTTGACGTTGGTGTTCCCAAGGGTCCGTTCTTTCCCCCACTCTATTCTTGATTTTCATAAACGATCTTTTACTATCCACTCTTAATCCAGTCCATTCGTACGCGGATGATAGTGCCTTATCCTCTGGGTATAGTTTCCACAGCCGAGCCCCTATCAACTCAATCACAGGCGCTTTAAAGCAAGATGCAATGATGTCTTCTTTATCACTAGATATCGGTTTCAAGATTTACTTTACACACATAAACGCTACAGACCGGACTTGTCACCCAGCTTTGAGGTTTCCCAATTAACACTTTTCAATCGACTCACATGCTCGGTCTAGAAGTAGATTCCAAATTTTTTTGGGAAGACCATGTTTACTCAACAGCCAGAAACGCAGCTAAATTTTTAGGTTATCTAAGAAAGAAGTAAACTTTACTTTATTCCTTCTAAATGGTTGATTATTTATAAAGCTTTTATAAGATATAGAATATAGAATATAATTTGGCAACAGAATCTCATTTAATCATCATTAGATAGAATTCAAAACCGGGCATGCAAGTTAATTGATGATACTAATATAACAAACTCTTTGAACTCCCTCGATCATAGACGCAATATAGGAGGTCTCTGTGTATTTTATAAATCCTATTATGGTAAGTGTTCAGCTGAGATAAAAGTGGCAATGCCTCTACGACATCAGTTCTCGCGCACTACTCGTTTAGCAATAAACTCCCACGGTCACTCGCTTGAACCATTTTCTGGCTGAACTGAGCAATATGTCTAATCTTTTTTCCCACGAACTATTTCTTTATGGAATTCCCTAAAATTCACTGTTTTTCCGCCTTGTTACAACCTTCAAAAATTTAAGCTTAACATAAAGAAGCCAACTCTCTCACATTAAAATTAAATACACCTACCCTCTACACATTTCCTTCCCTTTCCACTACTAACCGATTACACTTCGTGCTCCTTCACTTTCCACTCCTCTCCTCCAAAATGTTGTGCCTGAATTAAATATTAAATTTTTTACTGTGCATTATGGATTGGATACATGTTGTATAAACAAACACAATTAAACAAAAACAAAAAAAAAATACGAAATACTCCTGTCTTACATCTTCAATCTTTTAAAAATTATTCAATATTATGTGCATATGCAATCCAGTTCTTTGAAAAACTTTTTTTAAAAAAATTGAAAAACACTTAACAACTCCTCAAGTTTTAGTACAATCGATAAGTTTAATCTCTTTGAGTTTCTATGAAAGAAAAAAAAATAATCCTAAACGTCACAACTTTTTTTCTTTTAATTTTCTTAAATTCATTTATAAATTCTTATTATATCGCATAAAAATTCCATTGATCAATGCCACGAGTCCCAACAGAAAATAAGAAAAATCAAATGAAACTTTAATTTAAAAAGAAAATTCTTCACAAAACGAACTGAACAGGAAAAAAAAAAGTTTTTAATGTAATTTTAATTTGCACTTGACTGAACATTAAATTATGAAAAATATTTTTTTTTTAGTTTTCAAGACGGTTTACCTTTCTTACCTTTTGTTTCTCAATGATATTTTATAGTTTCGTTTTTATGTTGGAGACAGACGAAATTATGATGATATTCTTGTAGAATTTTTTGAATCTGAAGTTACTTGAAGTGAATTTTAACAGAATAGATTGAAATATGCTTTTAATGGTTTTTGGTATTGCAAAGCAGCGGAAAAAATTATATCAAAATGTTAATTAAAACTGTAAAACTGGTGACATCGTCGCCAATTTTTTGGAGTAAGAGGTCTACCAATAATGGATGACTGGCAGGCAGAAATATTTGTCACCTTTCAGAGTATGTCTTAAATTGTTTAAATAAAGCCCAACTTTTATTCCTTTTTAATTGCCTGTAATGGCCTAAACTAAATGTGGCATCTGGCAGTGGAATGTATTGTTACTGGCGACAATGGTAAGTATTCCATCAACAACGGATAACTGATTGATCCTAAAATTAATGTACTAGTGATGGCATGACTTCCACACAGCACATTTTTAGTAACTCGGTCAATTACTTTTTTTGTATGAATTGGATAAAATGATGGAAGAGGGTGTCTCCCTAATATTCCTTTCCTGCATCCCAACTGCCACTCTTTAACTTCGTATGTGTTGCATGGATTTAAAATACAGTGATCTAATATTTATATGTTATGTTGACTGTCAATAAATAAAGTATTAATTGAAAAAGAAGCAAATGAGGCCGACACATTTCCAAACCTAGAATTAAAAAACAATTTTGATTCAAACAATTATTAAAAATTTATATATTAAAACTAAAGTTGTTTAATAATATTTACACGGCTCCACAAATACTATTCGCGGCCCCCATGCTAAGAATTCCTGCACTAGAACGCGAATTTTGTCAACTAAAAGAGAAATTGTTGTCTACATATTTTAACCATGAACGGTTAAACGGTTACGGTTATAGCGAAATCACAACAAAACACAACAACAAATTAATAAAACGAATAATGTTGCTGTTGTATTCTTAGAACTTTGGTCAACATAAAATAAAATATATCTTTTCTTAGTTTTTCCTAGAATATGCGAGAAATTATTTAGAATTGTATATAAAAGGAGTTCCCTCTTGTAGTTTAGCAAGTTTTATTTTAGACGTGCGATGAAGTTAAGTGAAAATTAATTGTAAACGAACGTTTTAACGTGTATATAAAATCGTGTTAATAGAAGTTATATTTAAAATTAGTTTTTGTAAATAAAGTTTTAAGTGTTATTTAATAGAAATATTTTGTGTATTATTTGGAACGCTGCGTACTGGAAATTTCTACAATAAACCGTTGAAGTTTCGAAGCTGTTGGAAGAATATTCAAGATAGGAATATTGATGCGGTATTGTTTTTCTGTTGTTGTGGAACAATTAAGGTGTTGAATACTTAATAAAACCTGGAGAGCTGGCTTTCTAATCAGTGATCAAACTCAGGAGGAGATTGGGAATTGCGTTTATCAAAACGAGAGTAAGGCCAATTCGAAGGAAGGTTGAAAAACGTAGCATTGGTGACATCGGCGGATTAGTGATCTGTGAATATTTGTTTTCTTAAGCGAATCGAAAGCTCCTGAGCTAAAGAAGGAACTAGAACAACGTGGATTGTTAACAAGTGGAAACAAAAGTGAATTTTTTTTTATATTAATTAATTAGACATGTTTAGCACACTAAATATGAGATATTCATTATTCAGACTCTTTGAATATCCGAAGATACCATGTCAACTATAAAGGAAGGAGAAGAGGAAAATGGAAGGAATGGGGATATAGGGATAGCTATACTAATTGTTTTAAATGACGATGGACATTTTTTTTAAATGCCTGAGGGGAAAATTCATCGGGAAATACAGAGGAGGACATTGAGTTCCACAATTTCGCCACTCTATTAAAATAGTCGTTCTGGAAGGACACAGTTCTACAACGAGGTATTTGTACAACAAATGGATGGGATAACTCGGCAGCTCTTGTTTGTCGATTATTGTAACGAAGCTATTATTCGATCTTCGTAATTATTATAAGGCTATTAATCAATCTTCGTAATTTGGACTCGCCCTGCTTTCCCATGTGCATTAAGTTCACATTAACAAAAACTTCTGTAGTTATTGTCGTTTTGCTTTAAAAAAAAAAAAAACATAATTTCTAATTCGTAATCGTCTGTCGCAATAATTTCGATTTAAAATTATCATGAAACAGTTGTGCAATCTCATTAATTCGGAATCGCGCTATTTCCCTATATAATTTCTTACAATCATTTCGTAATCAATATTTTTTTATAATTCTTTTCCAATTTTAATACAAGTTAGTTTTGCGAACTCTTTAGTGGGTAGAAAATATTAACGAACATAAATACCCAAGAAACAAACTTATAGTGTTTATCGATTTGTTATTGTTTACAAACGACGTGAATATAACTATAAATACGTGGTTGAAGCTATAGAGGTCTTTTAGTCTTTCATTCGATCTTTTGTCTGATTGAATTTGTTGGTTTTTTGACATTTATTTTTTTTTTTGAGCTGACATGTCGCGGAAATTCATATCGCTTAATAAATGATTTTTCCAGAGACAAAAATGTGCAGCAAACATTGAGTAGTTTTTGTTTAAATGAGTGTCACAATTCGTTCGTGCCGGATAAATAAAGGGGAACCGTAGAAGCTTTGTCTGTAAGTTCATAAACTCAGATATAAAGAATTTTCTTGGTTGATGCCGCATGACGGCAAGAGTGACATGATTGCGTGTTTGTTAAAAATCATAATTTTAATATAATTATCTCTGACCATAAGTTTACGTTTGTGGTAAAATTTATTAACTGTGTATGAGTAAAATGTTACAAAACAAAATTCTGTGTTTCTAGAACAAAATTTATTAATTATTAAATGAATTGTACAAAATCAAAAGTTTACGTTCATAAAAAAATTCATTAACTGTGTATTAGATGAATGTTACAAAACAAAATTCTGTTTATGTTCAAAGTTCAAATTTATTAACTGTATATACTAGTTAAATGTTACAAAACCGAAATTCTGTTTACGTCATAATAAAATTTATTAACTTTATATCAAATAAATATTACAAAATCAAAATTCAGTGTTATGAGACAAGATTTATTAAGTGGTGATAGTATAACGTTAATTCGACGTTCTTAGTAAAATTTGTGAATTGTGGAAAAAAATATAATATATAGGAAAGATTTGGATTTCTTTTGGGTTTTGATGTTCCATGTCGCAGTACGGCATTTGTGAGTCCTTTACGCGCGTGATGACATATATTTGATTATAATAACCTCTGGTTATACGCTATTAGTACAACTTACAGAAAATCAAAATTTTACGTTCAGAATAAAAATAGTAATTGGGGATAATAGTTCGATTAAATTAATATTGCACTTAATTGCTGTTTAAGTGGGAGATTGATTAAGTCGCTCAACTAGTAGGTATAAAATTTAATTAACTGAATAAGCAAACAAAAGAAAAAAAAACACATATAATAAACAAGGAACTTATGTGTTGGCACTGTGTAGGTGAATCGTTTATGACCTGTTTGATGTCAGTGCACCGTATCATCCAGGTAGCTGACTAAATCTTTTTTGCAGTCATCGAGTTCGTTGGTTGATTTTGTTTGAGACACCCTTGTGTAGTAAGCCAATGCTATTTGACGTCTTGTATTACTGGCTTGCCATGGCGTAGCTACTTCGATTGCGTGAAAAGAGGAACAACATAGGCGTACGCCATTGAAATCACTACAACCTTGGATGTGTTGTACGATCTTTTTTGCTAATCAACTTCAGCTCTGCAGTATTATCTGAATCGATTTATGTTTTAAAACATTATACATGTTTTATGGAAGGAGGCTCTGCTCAAATACTGAAACAACCAATGATTTGATATTTCTTGATACGAGTAATATCCTAATGATGACCTACTAATAGGAGAACAAGGAGGAATGGGATCTATCACATCGTGGGGTGAGTAAGCTTAAATATATATATATATATATATATATATATATATATATATATATATATATATATATATATATATATATATATATATATATATATATATATATATATATATATATATATATATATATATATATATATATATATATATATATATATATATATATATATATATATATATATATATATATATATATATATATATATATATAGGTATGAATGGATATATGAATGGGTGAGTGTGTATATGAGAGGATGTGGATATGCATGCGTGTGTATACGAGTATGGGTATGGGGGTGTTCCTGGGATGCATGTGCGTGTGAATCCATATCGATATAGTTCACTTCAATCGTACAAAAAGCTGACTAAGTTCGGAGTGGTTCCAAATCACCGTAGGAATTACAACAAGCACTATCCAATGGAGTATGGAGTCCATTTGATCCGGAAATCGTTCGATTATTGATTGACTATGTCTGTCATAGAAATTCGGGTACTGTTGGTCATCAAGATTGTTGAAGCTCTATGGACTTATGTATCAGACCGGAAAAACGGTTTTAGATCATTTGATATTGATGGTTCAGCATGATGGATGAAAATGAAATGTGGGCGGCATTGTCCGCATTTGGATCTAGATTATCTTAAGATTCAATTACGCTAAAACGAAAGTCACAATCCTAGGTACTACTATTGATCACTTAAGGAATAAACAATTATTATATGCGATCTTATGATCACACTCTATTAACTTGATGTGAGCATGTATGGCAATGTGCGTGTGTGGACGTGTTGATGGGTGAGCGAGCGTATGTGTGTGTATGTGTGTGTGTGTGTGTGGGTGTATGAGGTGGTAAAACATGGGGGGGGGCGGACGTGGTGGTCGTGGTTCTTTCACATATGGGGGTCGCCAGAGTCGGTGTATTTCACTTAGTTTTTTTTTTGCTCCGTTTTTACTCGAAATACGCGTACTATACAGTTATTTGTGCTGGAGCAGCAGGATTTCTTTCTCTAGGTATCTAGGTGCGCAACCTGCTATGCCACTTCGTTGACCTACAACGAAGCAGCGCTCCATTACATTATACTGCGCACACGATGGAAGGATATTTTGAATTTCCTTAGAGGAGAATTCGCTAAAGTTATATTTATAGTAGATTGACAATGCAGCCACATTTTTTCTGTGCTGGAGTGAATCAAGCCAGTCCGTTAGTTTGGTATTACCAAACAACCGTATTGCTTTTCTCTGTACAGAGTCTAGACATTTTATTGTTGACTGACAAGCACCTCCCAAAACATGACAGCAGTACTCCAAACATGGACGAATAAAGGACTTAAAGATTAGCAAAATTTGCTCGGGATTGAAATACTTTTTACATCGACTCAAGAATCCTAATTTTTGCATTGCAGATTTAGCGAGGTTGAACACATGTTTATTCCATTTCAGGTTATTTTGAATATCCACTCCAAGAAGTCTAACTGAATCAACCTCACGCAATTCCTCGTGGTTTATTTCAATAGGGAAATTTTTATGTCGCGATTATATGAAGCAAGATTACGATCACCCCATTCCATTATATGCTCCAGATCTTTGTTGATGGAATCAATTAGCAGCTCTCTATCAGTGGTAACTGCAGTATGAGATCGAAATTTAGGAGATGCATGTGATGCATGTAATGCGCTGTCATCAGCAAAACTATGGATTGCGTGCACTGTGGAAATAAGTAAGTCATTAATGTATAAAAGAAACAAGGTTGGTGAGAGTGCGGAACCTTGGGGAACCCCAGCATTGGTTGTGAAAATATTGGATGTGATACCATCTAAATTAACATAAAATTGGCTACCTGTAAGAAAACTATGCATATATGAGACAGTAAGATGGTCCATGCCATAAGATTTTAATTTAGCTATGAGATTTTTATGCCATACTTTATCAAATGCTTTAGAAATGTCAAGTGAAATACTGAATGTTTCACCATGGTTTTCCAGCGATTTGTTCCAGAGATGGATGGGATACGTAGGCTAACAGATCACCTGTTGCATGACTTCTACGAAAATCATACTGTTTATCATCAATAATTCGCGACACCTCTAAATAATCTATTAAATTGTAGTTTACATATTTTTCAAATATTTTAGCTAAAACCGACAGAATTGCAATTGGTCTATAATTGTAAGGGTCTATCTTACTGCCTTTCTTTGGTATGGGTTGAACGCTGGCCAGCTTCCAAGAGTCGGGAAATATTCCGGTTTTATAAGATAAATAGAAAAGTTTTGTTAAAATTGGAGCTAGTTTCCTAGCAAAGTTTTTAAGAATGAGCGGTGGAATACCGTCGGGGCCAGCAGATTTATTGATATTGATAGCAAGAAGCATTTCGTCGTCAGTGCGCGATTAATACTTAAGCCATTCTTTATTATGAATATTAAAGTCTGCAAGAATGGCCAGTCTTGTTTTGGGGTAGTCCGTGGTAATCTTGTCTAGGTTAGCCGATATTTGATCGAAAAAGGGACAACCTGGGGGGAATTTGGGATCTGTATAATCCTATTATAAACATAGTTTCATCTACGCCTGAGATCTTCAGTGCTACAGAATTATGGTGCTTAGAGTTCAACTCGTAGGCCTTAATTTCCATACATGAAAGTGAATTTCGAGCAAATACACAGACACCATGCTTGTTATAAAAGGAATGTTCCAATTCGTAACTAGGTATTCGTTATTTATCGAGATCCCATTTTGATACTTTGTCACTGACAATTGTTTCGGTAAGAAACAATATGTCAGGTTTATTTTTTTCGATGTAGTGATGAACCTCGTTTAGATTCGAATTGAGACCTCTTATGTTGGTGACGTCAATGCTAAGCTGTTGGTTCAGTCTGTTGCCATTTTGTTGAGACAAAGACTTGCTCTTTGACATTGCAGGTATAGATACTTAAATTCGGCCAGGCCTAAATTTCAACACTACACAGTACAAAAGAATCTGAGTATCTCTGTCACAAAAATACGACAGCAGGTTTCATGAAACTGTTGCACGATAAGAGAAAACCAAAAAAAATTGGGACACAAAAGACACTAACAAAATTGATGAGTACATAAAAAGGGTTAAATTCGAAATTCCTACTAAAAACTAAAACGAAATTTTACATTTCTTCTTACCAGGCAATACAAAACAAATTTATGCTTTAAAATAATAAATAAATTTATTATACCAAAGCAATAAAGTGTAAAATTTTACCTGCCTGCCGCCTGGTAACAGTAAATATAAAACACCAAATAATTTTTTAATAAAGAAAAATCTCACCAATTATCTAATTGTACGCCTCCGTTCTTCACCACTTTTATTTTCATAAACACTAACACAAACACTAACTCACACTTATTTTTCTATTTTCGATTATTTTTTTAAATTTAGGAGACAATCTCCTTCGTCTGACTCTGGTTGATGAATGGAAGGAAAAGCTTTGGAAGTCAATGGAATAGAAATAGAAAATGACCAGTTCGTAAGAGCCACAACAAATAATGATTCAGTAGCAGATGAAGAGGAGAAAAGTTCTCCTGCAGAAACAACAACTTCATTACCATCTGCTGCAAGTTTTGATTTTACGCAGGTAATGGCTATGATGCAACAGATAAATTTGAATATGAATCAAAAACTTGATCAACAAAGCAGCAACATCAATCAACTAAAAGCTGCTACTAAGGAACAAATAACTACAACACTGGCTGTAAATAAAAATGAGATAAACCAGCAAATAAATGAGTTGAAAATTAGCCTATATCAACAATTAGACGAGAAACTTCTACAAATGGCAACGGCATTCGATGTAAAAGTTAAGAAAATTCAAACAGAAATTCAAGAATTTGAGCGTGATTTGAATAAAGTCGTAACTACAGTTGACGATTTTGAGAAGAGGTTGCAGGATGTGGAAACGGGTAAAGTAAGGTCCCAGGTGGTACATCAAGTATCAAATATTAAATTAAAACCACCATCATATGACGGTATCACTTCATTTGGCATTTTCAAGTTCCAGTTTGAGACAGCAGCAGACCAAAGTGTTTTGAACGCTGAAAATCGTCTAGCTGCATTGAGAGTTGCGCTTAAGGGTGAAGCAGTGGTACCAAAAGGGAAAATACCAGCAGTTTTGAAGGAGTATCACGGAGTGATGAGTGCAGGTCATCTTGGGATCAATAAAACTCTTGCAGAAATACGACAACGGTTTACTGGTCTGGGACTCGGCAATCAATTGTGGAGTGGTGTCATAAATGCGGCAAACGTGCGGCGGTAAAAGGCCCGAACAAAGAAGTCAGGAAAAGATGTAATAGTACAATGTGGGTGCTCCATTTGAACGGTTCGCAATGGATGTATCAGGGCCTTTTCCAACAACTGATAGCCAAAACAAATATGTGCTTGTGATCCTGGACTACTTCAGTAAGGGGCCGGAAGTTTGTGCGATGCCTAACCAGGAAGGAACCACACTCGCTGAATCTGTGATAAATAGCTGGATTAGCAGCTATGGAGATTCACACCGATCAAGGATAGAACTTTGAGTCAGCTACATTCCAGGAAATTTGCCAGATGCTTGGAATTAACAAAACGAGGACGACAGCTCGACGACAATCAGATGGTATGGTGGAGAGATTCAATGCTACATTGGAGGAATTTCTAGCTAAAGTAGTTAGTTTTTAGCTAAAACACCAACATATTCCTTTATTTTTGATAGCATACAGATCAGCAGTCATAATACCACGGCCACATTTTTGGTTTGTTTGTTTTAAGACTACCTCAAATTTTGAACAGTACCATCAACATCATTGTCTGTGCAAAAAATAGGTCAACCGAATCAGGCAGAACCTTGAGGATATTCACAAGCTTGCTAGGCAGAAGATACAACTTTTCAGTGATAGAATGAAAGCCCGAGAGGATATACGATCTATTAATAAAAGTTTTGAAGAAGGACAATTAGTATGGCTACACAATCCACAGCGGAAGAGAGGGTTATCTCCAAAACTGCATGGGAAGTATATTACAACATTACATACATATAACCAAGTTGAATGACGTGGTTTACAGAATTAGAAAAAGTCATCAAGGCAGAACAAAAGTTGTACATTTGGAAAGATTGGCCTCATACAAAGGAGAGCTAGATCCTTTTCGGGACGAACAGGTTTAAGTGAAGGGTATTGTTACGGTTATAGCAAAATCATAACAAAACACAACAACACATTAATGCAACGAATAGCGTTGTTGTTGTATTCTTAGAACTTGGGTCAATATAAAATAAAATATATCGAAATAATAACGTAGATTTCTATTCTAGACCTTTCTTAGTTTTTCCTAGAATATGCGAGAAATTATTTAGAATTGTATATAAAAGGAGTTCCCTCTTGTAGTTTAGTTAGTTTATTTAAGACGTGCGATGAAGTTAAGTGAAAATCAATTTGAAACCATTGAACTTTTATTGAAATATAATAATAGAAATATTATATTACACCGGATTAACTGAATTTATAACACAAACACCTACACTTGGAAATCTCTTATATCACAGAAAAATACTATTAATCTACTAACATGAAAATAATTTAATCAAAAGCAAAATCAAAAATTATACAAAGTAAAATTTATAAAATAAGCTTACATTTATTCACTTGATAATCCTTTTGAATACCCATGTAAAATTATTTGCATCTCCATAGGAATCAGTTTGTTTATTATTATTATTATTTATTCAATTTATTCAACACATATACAATTAAGGCAAAACCTTTTTACAATATTCTTGCATTAACAAGAATATTTTCTCTTGTATACTATAGATACTTGAGTTTATACAATTAAAAATGGTCGTTTATATTTAATAATTTAATGAAAACATATCAAATGCTACCACATACTTATCCAATGATACTATATATAAAAAAAAACAATTAATTAATGATTATTCCTCTTATAATTAAGGAAATTTACACAAAAGAAACCGATTGAATAATATTAATAGGAAGATGGTTGATTCTATTTATAAACCGCATCATAACTATACAATAGAATCAGTGATGAGAGGTGTAATTCTTTTCAACAAATTTGCTAGTTGTAAATGATGCCGCGGCTCACAATAATTGTTTCTTTCATTATCATTTCCTTTTCCAAATATGAATCAGCGATTTCAACACCCAGATACAATACATCTGGATTACTAATCAGCATTTTGTGTTGTTTGAACCACAACTCTTAAACTTAGTGGTTTCACTTCAATGCCAAAGACAAATTATTTTTCCAATCATTATGTATTAACTATTAACAGAAAGAACAGCACAAATAATAACCAATTCAATAAAACTTGCAATGCAATTTATTTACACTTGAAAAAATTTCAATTTCTAGTACACTAATACATTTAAAACTGTTTTAAATTTATAATATCACTCTTGATCAAGTTACACATTTCTTTATTGATTAGAACTTACATAATGATTGTCAAAATTATACTAATCTAACTCGAGTTTAAAATTATACTAATCGAATTTGTTTAAACAATTCGTATTTTTATATCATACCATCGATCTTCTGTTTTCCCTTTCCAGCAATAATAAACATGTTTATTGAGTGTGACGTAATTAAACCGTCAACAGTAGTACAGAAAAATGGCAAATAGTCCGCCGTTACAAATTGTAAACGAACGTTGTACCGTGCATATAAAATCGTGTTAATAGAAGTTTTATTTAAGATTAGTTTTTGAAAATAAAGTTTTAAGTGTTACTTAATAGAAATATTTTGTGTTTTATTTTGAACGCTGTGTACTGGAAATTACTGTTGGATGAATATTTTAGATAGGAATATTGATGCTGTATTGTTTTTCTATTGTTGTGGAACAATTAAGGTGCTGAATACTTAATAAAACTGGAGTGTTCGCTTACGAATCAGTGATCGAACTCAGTAGGAGATTGAGCATTCCGTTTATCGAAATGAGAGTAAGGCCAATTCAGAAGAAGGTCGAAAACGAAACACTATTAACTGCAAATAAATTGAGCAGAACAAAAACAAACATTTTTTTCTCCAAAAGTTTTTGTCAAGCATATTAGAACAGACAATTACAACAATAAGTACGAAAAACTGTCGGAAAAAATGAATTTCCTTTCTTCGAAAATAAATAGAATAGGGTTACTTGAATTCCCTTTTGTGTGTATGTGAAATAGATATAATTTTCTGATAAGAATAAAAACTTTAAAATATTACTACTAATACCTGCGCTTGTCTTCAGGAAATTGGAAAATAAATAGTTTCGTTTGAACAAATAAAAATTTTATAATGCAACGAAGAAAAAATTAAAAAAATTATTTTCCTGTTATTGGTGCTGTTTGAAACGTGTCGTGAAGCTTACTTCTTCTAAGAAAACATTTGTGTAGGTCGTACCCTACAAATCATTTATCGCCTGTGTCTTTACTCTTTAGGTATAATTCATAAGAGATAAACTCATATATCATGTAAAAAGTATATCCTTTTGTGAGTTTATTCAAAGGTAAGTAAACTTACAAAAAACAAAATTGGATATACTTAAAATGAAGTGAATACCTGTTTTAATTTGAATATATGATTGGTAAAGAAATAAAAATAAAGTCTGAAGCGGCACAAAGTTAACTAAAGAAAATTCATAATACCAAAAGAATAGAAGAAAATTATAAAATTTTCTTTCTTTTCTTTTTATAATTTTCTTTTTTTTAAAAATTCCTTTGGGTATCCGGAATTTTTCTGTTCTCATTTCTTTTACAAATTCCAAAAGAATACATATATTGTATAATTCTATTTTTGTTACTCAAAAGAAATCTTTTATTCAAATAGAAAGAAAAGTGTAGAAAAGGAATATTAACTCGTGTATAGCGAAAAAATGAGTAGCTAACTGCATAAAGGATTTTTTCTTATATATTATTCCTTTTCGCTTAAAAAATAAAAAAAAATTAAATATAACAAGACTGGGATTAATTTTCTTATTCGGTTTTACTACAATGTCGTTTTTAATGTTCTATTTGCTTTAGTAATAAATCATCTTATGGGAGTTATGTTTATATATTATAATTATTTATAAGAGTTAACAAAAAGGAAAGAAATGGAAGTTGTAAAATGAGCAGTTATTATGAATAAATAAATTGAATAATATTTTGGATTCAGGTTTTGACATAACTTACCTTTTTATAGCGATTTTAGGGGAATATTATAAACAAATGTATCATATCAAGTTTAACATGGTTGGAAGGACCAGTTCTCGTACGTTGTTGATGGCAGATTAAGGACTAGTGTTTAAATTTTATATATTAATTTTTTCCGAGCAAAAATGTAGTATGAATTCCAATCTGTATAATATCACAACACATAAAAAGATTTTAAAACCTAGGTCCTACAACAAAATGCGTTCTAAAATGTTGATAGATGCAAATTTTTTGATTTTTGTATTTATATTTGTTTTTACAGACTGGATAACTTAACAATAAATCGTCAAATACATCATGATAGAATGGAGAAAATAAAAAGTAAAATGTCAATTTTTGTTTAAAAAGTTTGCAGGAACAAAATTAAAATTAGGTTGCCAATAAGTTGCATATGCCGTGATCCTGTTACGCACTGTGTTGCGTAATTATTAAAGCCCACATATAGAGTTGTATGGAATTTCATTTGTTCGCGCAAGTAATAGCTTGCTTGCATCAAGGATTAAACCCTATTGGATGTAAATGAAGATAAAGGCAATATTTGAATTTTGTAATGAGTAGCAGTGAGCTCCTCAATTTTTTAATGGGCATATTTCATGAGAGTTGTGCGTACATTTTCATCCTCTTTACCTATAGTAATATACTATAGAGATCTTCGAAGTCAATTAACTTATCAACCCAATTGTGTGTAAGAACACAATTATTTAAAATATTTCTAAAATTTGACACTTCCGGAAGCTCGTATCAACTTTTCAATTCATAATTTTTTACCTAAATATGAAAATTAAAAGAAGAATTCCAGAATACACAATTTAACTGTGAAAAAAAAATGTATGCTTATGGGGGAATTCTTTTATGGCTCGTGCCATGAGAAATTAATTTATGTTGTTTTTTCAGTCATGCAGTGAGTTTTGGGATTTTGAGTTTGGGGGCACAATTAATTTTTTTTGTGAATATGAGTTTTTTTTGGAAAATTTTGTAGAGTGGAGTTAATTTGGTAGGGAATGAGTGGAGTTAACTAGAAAGACTACGTATGGATAAGCCGAATTAGTTCTTCAAAAATGTTTGAAGTCTTTTGCATACATGTTTTGTTGATGATTTTTATAACTTTAAACAAAATAGAAAATGATTTTTATGGATTTTTTTTTGTTGAATAAAGGTAAATGTTAGTTCTAGTGTAAAAGATTTTAATGTGAGGAAAGAAAAAGTTACCTTGCCATAACGAGAACGGTCAGAATCGACCTAAAAAGTGAAATTAAATAAAATAAAAATATTAAATAAAAAGAAACATAATATTAGTAAAAAGAATAATCAGAGCTAAATTGAAAAATGTTAGTTGTTTTGTTGTAAACGTGATAAAGTGACTGCGGAAGGACCGATTGATACCATTACCTCACTTAATAATGAGAGTACACCGGTTATAGTGAGTTATAACCATTATAACAACAATTTTAGATTGCCATTGTCAAGATCGATAAAGATGTTTGGATATACCGTGGGAAAAGCAATCCCCTAATTGAGTTTCCTAAGTGGATATAACTAGACCATCAGCGAGGGACTACACAGACAGGGAAGTTTTGTTACTTCTATTATACGTATTTTGGTTTGTGTTCTTATATTTTTGGTTCTGTTAATTATGAGAGCTAAGGTAAATAAGTAAGGGAGAGTTGTGGTACGGTAGTGCAACTTCCACGAATGTCTGGGTGTGGTTTAAGTCGCGCGATGTTTTTGGTTTAATTCTAAATTTTCTTGTGAGAAGCAGTTGGTCACCAGAATTTACGTTAGCTTGAGCTAGCAAGACCAACTGATAGACCTGCACGGTTTACAAGACCTCATATTAGAATTTATGCCTCTAGAGAGGATTCCAACCAGCTTCAGGCTGTGAGTTCGGATCTACCTCCTCAGCCCATTGCAAGTGCTGAAATGCACGCGATAAGTTTTAAAAGAGAATGGAATCAAAAGTACAAAGAAAAGGGACTTTGACGAAGGAATCAAGACCATCACCACCAATTATAATTAATAAATTTAAAAAAAAATTTACTCACCCCAGGATTTCTGCAATGTCCCCACCAACCATCTAACCCTCAAACTATTAGCCAATCATAGTGAAACCTAAAAAAAAACTCGTTAAATAGCATCCAGTTGAATCAATTGCTGATTAAAATTGAGATGAATATATCGTTGCACCAACACATCCGATGATTGTTGAAATCAATACAAGTGAATCGTTGACCACAATTTTGATGAATCGCACCGAAATTAAAGTTAGTTGTTTGTAAAACTATTTTGTTTCTTTTAATTAACTAAGAATTTTAATCTAATTCACCAAAAAAAAATTTATCTAATTGATTTACTAAAAAATTTCTGCAATTAACATATTTTACTAATTATTTATTTTACTCCAAAAAAAATTTAATAAATTTCACATCATTTGTTGGAAGAATTTTTAAATAAAAAAATGCTTCGTCTTGAAGTGTTTTAGAAGCTTCAACTGTCAAACTTCATATACTATTACAATTATTTATATCAAATTTTTTAACAAAACAATTGAATGTCTATAACTCTGATTGAAAGTTTTTGAGACTGTTAGTAAGGTGGTGGTAAAAATTGTGCCATTTTATCATATCATGCATTTGTTATACTTCTGTTGCAAAAATTTGGTGAATTTAAATTTGTGTTAGATGGAAAATAATTCGTGTAGTCAACACATTTATAAAGGGTGAAACTCAGAAATTGTCATCGATCCCAAAGAACCTTGCTTCTCGTAGGAGGTGAAGATCGTTTGATAAGGTGTGAACACGGCAAAAAAAAGGCAAAAGTTTACCCTTCAAATACGTTTAATGATATAACAAAAGGAGTCTTGATTTTAGCGGTTATAGATAGAAGGGACGAGCACGGTAACATGGTACTGAGCGGAAATTGCGTTGACAACCAATTTACGCTCATTCCCTAAGTTGAACTCCGCCCATCACCCAGCTGTAGCGACCCAGGATGGCAGCAGTGGTTCTACAGGTTGGAAGCATGTGAGAACTCATGCTTTACAAAACGGTTATAAATTCTTTCTCTGGAGATGGTCTGAAGAGATTAAAATCCCAGCAGACCAAGAGCTCGTTCGAAAATCACCACGAAACCTTCAGATCCTGAGGTCATCCTTAAGATTACTCGTCTGAGCAACGAAATTCTGCCATTTTCTAATTTTCTCAAGTATGGGTGAGGACAACGGTAGTGACAACGATATAGTCACCATCAGCGTAGAATCATCTAAAATTCACTTTGGTTGGTCTCCTCGTGTATGAAGTATGATTTCCCAATAGCCACTTACCTCGAGACTTCCCATTACTTCTGTAACGGAAGCCCAGAAAACATGCAATGCATTAGTCATATGAAGTGATCTCAACAATTATCATGTCATCTGAGGAGTCCAGACAGCATCGCAAGGGGCGAGACTATTTGGTTTTTTTATTTACTAACCACTTTCCTTATTGTATGCAACATTGACTGCAAACCAACATTCGTCATCAGAAATAGAGCGCCAACCCTAGACGTGACTTTGTCCCTGAACCAACAGAAGCTTTGAGGTCAGAAAAATCCTTACAACCAACCCATCAATACCAGACTTTCTGGTTAAAACGGACGATATCTGAAATACTTCAAGTATGGGAACACACTTTAACGCCCTCGTTAGTTGCAACGCCCGAAGGATCTAGTGACAGAGACAAAGATTCTCTGGGAAATTAAACAACTTAAACCATTCAAGTCAGCTAGTCCTGATAAGATTATACCCGCTGAAGTACAAAATACCTCACAGCTGACTATAGGTTGGATCAAATCAATTTTCACAACCTGCGAGGAGATGGCTTATATACCTGCTCAATGGACTGGAGATACCGCAGTTTTCATTCCTAAGGCGGGAAAAACCTCTCATTGGCATCTTAATGACCTTAGATCCATTAGTCTATCAATTTTACTTCTTAAAGCACTGGAAAGAATGACTGACGTTCATCTTCGTCAAAGCATTGATCCAAACCAACTATGTATCAGCAATACAGCATGCGTTTTACTTCCTAATCGGTTTATGCAAACATAGCCAAACTGTCGAGACCACTCACTGTTAAAGTGACAAAATACAAAAGGACTTTTTTGTCCGTACAGCGTACAAAGAATATTGTAATTCCTATTACACAACATGTTTTATTAAAAACAAAGTCAAATCCGAGGAAACAGGCTTGTACTGTCTAGAACGCAACATCGCGGAGCACTTTTGGAGCAAAAATATTTTACCTGAAGCTATTACAGAGACCCCGATAGATCTGGATGTGGAGAATTCCTTGGTTATGTTGATTGAAAGAATGTTCCTCTGCTGGAACATAGCAACACTGTGTTGTGGGAGTCCACTCGCAAAAGGAATGTCAGCCATGGCACTCTTCAAGGGTAGGCTTGTCTTCGATTCTGTGGAACTTAGCAATTAACGGGTTTTAGCGTAACAGCCTACATGGATGATATGTTATAATTTCCGTATCAGGTAAACTCCTGACTATGTTAAAATAGAATATTCAAACAGCCCTTGCATTAACATTGACATAGGCCAAAAACTTGAGGTTAGGAATTAATCCTATAAAATTAGAACTCTTTTCGACAGAAAACACAGGAACCCTGTAATCGTCTTCATCAGCTTTGCGAAGAGTAGTCTAGCGCTTGCAGAACAAGCAAAATATGTAGGTATCATGTTGGATAGGAAACTCAGCTGGAAACCAAATATTAGAGAAAGCGCAAAAAACGACGGTATGCTCATATAAAAAAGCCATGGGAAAAAGATAGGGTCTTACACCCCACAAGAGGTGCATTCTACACTCTTTGATGAGCAAGGACTCAGTCAAAAAACATTAACTACATTCCTCCTATTAGACTATACTTTAACAGGGGCTTCAGTACTCTCATACCCACGAGGGAAGCTTGAACGGAGCGGGTTTTGCAAAGGAGGATGAGATGCGTAACCCAGATATTTCTCGGACTAGGGCTTGAGGAAAACCAGCTAACTCTTACCCCTCCAAGGATTTCCCAATGGACATGCTGGGTTGGCGGACGAGTAGGAGGACGACCTTTCTCAAAACAGTTAGATGTTAATATTTTTTTCGTGTGCCGACAACCTTGCCATGATTGTAGCATAATGTTATATCAACAACTATTTGAACAACCATGTTATACCAACAACCATTTGCTCCTGTATAGAAAACGCGCTTTCTAGGCAAGAGACTGAACTGTATCTTCCATATGAAAGGAGGCTCTAGGTTGATAAATTGTCGCCTCTTTCAGATAGCTAACTTATACCAGGACTACCTGTATAACCGATAACAGGTTGTTAACCCAAGTATTTGCAAGATTAGCAGGCAAATCTGGCCCAGCGCTCCAAAAAACTGATATGCGTGAGTAGTGAGGATATTGGTTCATTGGTAGGTGTCAGCGCTGGTCACTGGATTTTTGAATAGTACGCAAAACTAATTGACCTCCCTGCCAATGACTTCTGCAAAAGCTATATAGAGGGGAAGGAAACAGTGTTCCATCCTTTTCACTCATATAAAATAAACTAGTTTTGGAACGCCACATTTAAAAGTCTCACCGACTTGAACAATTTTAAAATCAGGCAAATACTTAGCTTTATCAGCAAAGCACTCCAAGGGACTTATTTTGGTCTAAGTGTGTCGTCCTAACCTTTTGTTTTGATGATAGCCAATGCAACCAATCCTAACCTCTTTTGGAAGCTTGTGTTATAAAAGTTAGCATTAAGGTCAGCATTAAAATAGTCCCTGGGCCTTCACCTACATAATTTTGTGATTACCACTATTGAGACTTTTGATAATACAAATAAAATTGCTGCGGGATAACGTTATCCCCAGACGAACACAAGGATTTGGGAATCCCTTAAATTTTTATAACATTAGCCGGACATTCCAAAGGAAAGAAAAAACAAAAATTAATATATCTATAATTTAAAATACATTGAACTAAAAAACTGTTGATTGGTGAACACTTCCAGTATGATGTCCTATTTCCCAAAATTTAATTTCAAAAGAAAATTCAGCAGCATCTGATGTTAGCTTTTAATTCCCTTCCTTAAATAGTTTTATAGCTTGTTTACAATTTCTCAGCAAATTATTGATAAATATATTGAAATGTTCATTTGTGTGTACTACAGGCATTTGATCTTCATGTTTAAAATAAATCAAACGTAATTTATGATATGTATCACTTTATTATTTTATTTTCGTTTCCAGGCACATATAATTTGAAACACACCATTCAAAACTTCATAGAACATTTTTTTTTTGTGTGGTTAAGCATAGCATTACAAAAATTTGATGTAATTATCAATGAACTTATTTATTTTTACTGAACACAAAGATGTTTAGAACAAACTTTAACAACAATATAAGATTATGTTTATTTCTTATTTTTAGTATAAAAATATTTGTGTCGTTATTGACACAAAGCTGAATTGTTTTCTTCTTTAATAACAAAATCGGAATTTTGTAAAAAAACTGAATTAAACATTTTGTTTGAAGAACCAAAAATGGAATTAGTATTTATTTGTAATAACAACTTAACCAATTCAAAGTAATTAACAAATTAATTTAAAAACAGATTTTGTTCACAAATTTAATCAAACATTTTCTTATCAGAACCAAAATCAGAATGAATCTAAAAATCCAAAATTGGAAAAATGTGATTTTCTTTTGACGTTTTTTATTTTTTTCTTTAAAAGAAAGTCAAGCAACTGAACAAACAAAAAAAAACGAGTGCGTTCTTATATTTATGTTAATGTACGAATTGAAGCTGGTCTGTGTTAGGAAAAAAATTTAACTATTGTAATGGAAAAATGAAAAATGAAATGTTAATTGTGTTTGATTCAGATCAAGAATAGGGATTGGTTTTATCATGTTAGTTAGCATAAAGCCGACGTTACAAACCATGAATTCAAGATGTTAAGCAAGACTTTCAATCTTGAAGTCACAAAAAAACGTCGCCATCCCTTTCATGACAGGAAACCACCGAACTGCATTTGTTAAGAAGTTGTACCTGGGATCGGAGTATCAACAGCCACTGGCGTTACGACCGATGACCAATCCCTACACTCATGAAGTCCGCGAGGAACTCCACTGAGCATTGAGACCGACCATCCATCAGAACGCCAGCACTATTGACACCCCGATACTACCAGCAAGTATGACCCAGAAGATGTGAACCACAGCGACGACAACTAGCCAGAGGAACGACCCTACCTAACGAAAAGACATCATTCCCTGATATCCTTCGCATGATGAACTCCAAGATTCTTACCGCTCATATCTATGCACTCATAAAGTACATTTCCAATCTTAGTTTTAATCATTGCAGGTAAGAACTTTGGAGCCAATTTCGCCGAGAATTTCTTAGTAGCGTCACTCAAATGATGCTGCCGTACATACACACGTTGTTGTGGTTCGAAGGTTCGTAGTTTAGATCGCAGGTTATAATGATGTTGTGATTTCTTAAAAGCTACAGACAGGTTCTGTTGCACTCGATTCCTGAGCATGGTCAAGTGATCAGAGCGTTCGATTTCCTCACCAATATCTTCACCCAGCATGTGAAGTGATCTCATCAGATGATAAATGTTACCATCTGATATCGGATGTTGACCGAATAGCAAATAGTACGGTGAGTACTTTGTCGCAGAATGTACTGCAGCTCGCAGTGCATATGCAATTTCACCAATTTGTGCATCCCACTTGGTATGTTGACCTTTTAAGAACGCTCGGATTGCTGCTAAAACTGATCGGTTGACCCGCTCTGACGCGTTACTCTGTGGACTATAAACACCAGTCCTAATATGTTTGATGCCGAAATCTGACAAAAGACTTTGAAAGTTCCTACTAGTGAACTGCTTGCCATTGTCACTGTGTAGAAACTCTGGAACCCCATAAGTAAGAAACACTTCATTCTTTAGAAAAGCATTCACCTTCGGTGAAGTTGCGTTTCTAAGCGGTTTCAATATTACAAACTTCGTAGCATGATCCAGAACTATCAGTAACACCGTATTCCCAAGTGTAGAACGAGGGTACGGTCCCAAAAAATCTATATAGACTCTCTGCCATGGACGTGCTGTTTCGAATTGATATTGCATCGGAGGACGCAATATCTGATTCGTGGCTTTTGTTTGTTTACATGTGTCGCAGGACACAACATAGTTGTGTACCTGTGACGCCATGCCCGGCCAATAATAAAGACGTCGAAGTAATTCTAATGTCTTTTTAACACCTCCATGTGCAGCAGTACTATCATTATGATGTTTCTGGATCATGCCTAAAGTCATCGGTTTTGGAATCCAGAGCTTCCACACAGGAACATCGTTGGGTATTGCATCAGGTCTTGGCTCAATACGTATGTATAGCTTATCGTCCACGACTTTAACAGATGGAAAGTCCTTGGGTGATGAACGAACCTTAGCTATCATATCAGTATATTCTTTGTGCCGATAACCTTCATTGTCGATTTTAATGTCGTTAACATGATGTAATAATGCTTCCGTCAATTCCTCGTGTGTATCGTCATAAAGACGAGATAGAGCATCAGGGACTATATTTTGGGTACCTTTTTGGTGGACAATGGTAAAATCCATATGTTGGAGTTTTAGGCTCCACCTAGCCAGACGGCCACTCAAGTCCTTCTGTGACATAAGCCACTTCAGACTTGAGTGATCAGTCACAATTGTAAATCGGTGACCTTCAACATAGCCCCTGAATTTCTTCACACTCAGAATTGCCGCAAGACATTCAAGCTCAGAAACTGAGTAATTTCTCTGAGCTTTGTTAAGTTTCTTCGACATGAAGGCTATCGGACACTCTTGTCCGTCCGTATCAACCTGATACAACACACTACCTATCCCTGTCAGACTTGCATCGCATCTAATAAAGAACTCTTTATTATAATCAGGGTTAATTAATACTGGTGCTGTAGTCAGCAATCGTTTTAAATTTTCGAAAGCAGCTTGAGCTTCTAATGTCCATTTCAATTTTCCAGAACTTTTCTTTAATAGGTCTGTGATCGGTGATACCACGCTTGCATAGTTTGGTATGAAACGTTGGTACCAACCGGCCATACCTAATAACCGTCGAATTTGTTTAACTGTAGATGGAGCTGGGTACTCTGCTACAGCTCTTACCTTGTCAGGGTCAGTTCGAAGACCGTCCTCACCAACCAAAAATCCCAAGTATTTCACCTCTCTCAGAACAAATTTACTTTTCATGAGGTTTATTGTTAACCCAGCCGCTCTTAACAATGAAGAGACTTTGGACAGCAATTCCATATGTTCCTGGAACGTGGAAGAGACTACCAATAGATCATCTAAATAAACAAAGACATTTTCGTGATATTGATGTGGTATCACTTTGTGCATTAGCCGACACATTGTCTGGGGAGCATTGCACAATCCAAAGGGCATAACCCGGAATTGATACAATGGACGACCAGGCACTGTGAAGGCTGTCTTGTCTCTAGATGCTTCTGCCAGAGGAATCTGCCAGAAAGCATCTTTGAGATCAATACTGGAAATGTACTTTGTGCTATTTAGACGACCTAGTAAGCCATCAATCAAGGGAAGTGGGTATGCGTCCTTTTTTGTGAGTGAATTGACACGACGGCTATCAATACACAATCTGTTTTTACCAGATTGTTTTTGTACCAGGACCACTGGCGAGCACCAAGAACTGTTAGACTCTTCGATCACGCCCATTTGAAGCATCCGGTCGAGTTCGGCATAAACCTTTAGTTGAACAGCCGGCGATGTGGGGTAATGCCTCTGTTTAACAGGTGCATTATCCCCAACATCGATGACATGTTCAACCAAAGAAGTCTTTCCGAGCCCAGACGCTTCAAATGACGGGAAAGAATCCTTGATCATATCCAGTTCATGTTGCTGGTCAGTGGTGAGGTTATGTATATTCAAAGTTTGTAGCTCTGTGCGAGTCAGTTCACTAACAAAAGAAGGAATAATACCGAATTTCTCCCAGAAATCTATGCCCAGGTAGAGCTCTTCTCGTAATCCAGGGACTATATGAAACCGCATTGGTTTAGTGGAGCCATTCACAGTTATTGGAACTTCTATGTAACCCAAAATTTTATTTGCAGTACCATCCGCCGTACGAATACACGAAGTGTATTTACAGTAGGTTGTACCTGATGATTCCAATAATTCCAAGGAATTTCTTCCAAGTATTGTGATGGAAGCTCCACTATCCAATAATCCGGAGATATGTTTGTCCAAAACCTTAATTGTTAATCGCGGCCGAGGATCCTTTATTTCTGAAAGGATAGATGAAATACAAGCTTTGCGAAATAATTTCCTCATCCTCCAATATCTGATGTTACGTTCTAGACGTCTAAAATAAGTTTGATGTAACGATGGGAAATTAAATGTGCTAGATGATTTTATTCTGGTTTCTTCGGTGGTAGATCGTCTTGTGTTCCTACATCTCTCGTCGCTTTCTTCGGGCTCATTGGCTGTTGAACCGAGGGTACCATCCCCGAAGCATGTACTCTCGGACGGAAGTTTACCGACGGGTGACAATAAGAACAATTTGCATAAATTACGTCAGGTTTGTTGCACTTCCAGCAATACAGTTTTATTCTGTTTTTAGAACAATCAGGAGCTCGATGTCCATTTACCCCGCATCTAAAACAGACAATTGGTTGTCTGGACATTGATGGACCAGGTTGATTAGTATTACCAGATGATATCACAGGTCGTTGCAGAATTCTTCTAGGTTGTGTATCCACAGCTTCAATATATCCATCTTGTTCTGGATCTATTTCTGATTCATAGTCGTCCACTTGCTGTAGTTCGCTAATCCTTAAGTTTGACATTCTGGTTGGGACTGGTGTAGACCACAAACGTTCGAACTTCTGACACAATGTCCGAAGCTCGTCCATAGTTGTAATTGTTGCTGCAAGTGTAGCGTTTTTCAGTTCTACACTCAGTCCTTCCCTAGCGATTTCTAATAATTCAGCTGCAGCAAATGGTCGAACTAATCTCCGATTTAACGAACCCACTTCAACTAAATACTCATAAACGCTCTCTTTGACATTCTGTTTACGGTTCAAAAGAACACGTAATACCGCTTTATCATCGGTGAGCGTACCGAAGGTGCGTAGGAGTCCTTCCCTAAGCACTGAGTAAGTCACTTCCTCATATTCATGAGTTAAATTCAAATAATATCTATCGGCAGCTGCCTAGAGGTACCGTGGAACGATCGACCTCAGGTCGTCCCAGGACACACGGTCCCTCCTTGCAGCCGCCTCCACTCGATGAATAAACTCATGAACATCAGGGGAGTGACCATCCCCTGTGAAGTTCGGAACCCAATTTGAGTCATAACGACTCAAATTGTTCCTACGTACCTCTCGGTAGGCTCCCGGTGACAATGCTGGAGCCGCGACACGAGATACCTGAGGAAGTGGGTTGTATGGTGGTGGTGCTGTTAATGGAGCTTGTGGATAATTTGTTTGAAATTGTTGTAACTGCTCCTGTGGTATCGGTTGATGATTCAGAGGCTGCTGTACCAATGCCGGATTGATGTATATTTGTTCAGCTTGGAACGATGAACCCAGTTGTGGTAATGCGAAGTCCTCCGCTCTTAAACCTGATCGTTGAAAATACGATGGTGGTAATTGTTCTGTCCGTCTTTGTTGTTGTTGATACCCACGATTTAAACTGTGTATCGTATCAGTTATTGGCTGTACTGGTATTGGAGTGGATCTCTCATCTGGCTGAAACGCAGGCGATTCGGATGGTACAGATGATCCTCCTGGTTTACTCTGCATAACTGGACGTGTCGACAACGATCTTATTATATCCCAAGCGCGTGACAATTGGGAGATAGCGTAGGTGCGGGCTTCTTGCAAATCATCGCGAGAACCCAACCTATTCATCCTCCCTGTATAGTGCAACACACGATTAGCCAGACCATCTAAGAATGGCTGATTAATCGGTGGCTGAAGTCTACGTATCTGATCCACAATTAGTTGTGCTGCCTGCACCACCATTTGAGACTCAGCTACCAAATCTCTCGCGTGAGATACAGTTAATGGAACTGAACCTTGTACCGCGTGGTTTCGAAGTTCCTCTGCCCAGTTGACCCCCCTGAAATCCACACCTCGAACCAGACATTCAATTTGCAGTTCGCTGGGTTCCAATCCATAAAATGGATGGTCAATGTCTATTTGACTTGACATTTTATATAATAAGTTGTAAAATTCCCGAATGCGAACAACAATAACAAAACCAATAGCAAAAAAACAATATCACTAAATTAAGTGGATTAATACGCCCGGTAAAATCGACCGATGGAAATGTAAACTGCAAAAGTAAAAACACAGAACACCCCCAATTCGAAAACACAAAGAAAAAAAGTTATTTTCTTTTCGCAAGGACAGATTTTAATGAGAAAAGAATTAGTTGTTTTGCTCAAAATTGCTTGACTTTTTTTTTCAAAAATACCTAAAATATTGTGATATTTATAAAATAATTTATTTATTTCTAATTCCAGATATGCTGAAATTCAGAAAAATCATATATCTAAAATTGTTTATTGACGATAGCACCCCTAAGAATATTTATTTATTTTTAAAAGAAATTGAAAAAAATAAAAATATTTGAAAAAATGCTTATTTATTGGATGCACCGTCCTAGCTCCAAATATTGATTTATTTTTTTAAAAAAATAAAGAATATTTATTTCTTGATGTTATGCGTATTTAATAGAAAAATTTGTATTTACTTATTTACCTAAAATTACCTAATTTAAAAAAAAATTATTTTATTTAATAAAAATTTTATTTATTTAATTTTTGAAAAATTTGTTTGATTTATTTGTTTGTTTTAAGCCCCTAACGACCAGATTCTACAGAACAGTTTCTCCCCAACCTAATAAAAACAATCACAACTGTCACGATTAGACACTAGGTCCATTTCTACTGACCCAGTTGTGCTTGTTTAACCTACAAATAAATTACAACTAAACCTAATGCGAAAGTTGAAGAACGCTCCCGAGCACCAGACTTCAAATCTTAAACTCTATGAAAAATTGTTCTATTGTAAAAGCTAAGTGGAAAAATGGAAAGTTTTTGAATTTGTATGAGGTGAAGCCTCTGATCCTGAAAACAAAGTATAATTGGTTCTTCTCTTCATTACACCGAAGAAGCCTCTGAGCAAAGAATGGTACTACTGGTTTGCACCTAAGTACAAACACAGCAACACCACTCCTCGTCCCTGAGAACTTCCTCGCCGAATGAAGAGAAGAAACCAATGTTCTTCGATCGCATAACCCCGGTGGCCATAGGCGATCTAAGAACGACATCAATGTTAAAGAGTGAAGCTCTATGGATGGCTTTTTAGGCCTACCGCTGAGAAAGTGAATCAATAAACCTAAATACTACATAACTTATCCATAATCCAAACAAACATACGATTAATTTCATATATAAATTAATTGCATCATCCAAGAATATGTACAATATATAACCAAATATAAATATACATTATGTACAAAAAATTGTACTATGCATATAAAAAAAATATGTACAGGATAAACAAAAGATATGTACAATAGTATACCAAAAATATGTACAATATGTACGTGGTAGCATAAAAAAATTTCAAAAAAAAAACTGCTTCCCCAAAACGGTTTTCTTTTTTCCAAATAAAAAAACAATTAGTATTACTAAAAGCAGATGACAGCACAAAAAACAATCTCCAAAAAAATTGCTGTCCCAAAACGGTTTTTTTCAAAATTAAAAAAAATTAGTCTTAACTAATTATACAATGAGGAACAGGGGCCTCCTGTGGACCAGACCACTCCTCTTCCTGTCGCGTGGTCGGTGAGATGGGGACCTCCTCAACCTGCTCCTCAGTTTGAGTACTCTTGGTCGAGGAAGCTCCCAGCTCCACGACCAAGCGACCCTCCTTTTCCTTCTTCCTCTTCTCCTTTCTTTTCAGATGAGAGCTCCTATTTTTATTAATCCTCCTTCTTTCTCGCCAGCCCACATTCACTTCCTCATTCACTATATCACCCACCATATTCATCTCATTCACCTCCTCATGCACTTCCTCATTCACTATATCATAAATCAGCACATCCAGGAACTTATCATACTGCTCTTCGTAGATATCATTCATAATCTCCAGATATAACTTCTCTTTCACCTCATTCATAACCACATTTATAATTCCTTTCACCAGATTCCTCGCCTCAACCATTCTCTCCTTTCTCTCCACGTTCGCTCTCTCATCCACCTCATTCATCCACGGCTCACACCCCCCTGGCCGACTCCTACTTATCCCCCCCTGAAACCTCCTGATTGAGTTGTACATTATATATAAAAAATTTAAAAACAAATATCTATCTATTCCTAACAATTTGGGCACCCCAAATACACAGAAAAAATGTTATATAAAAATAAAAGGATATAAAATAAACCAATATCTGGTTTATCCCAAAAATTAATTCCACCAATTATTATTACAAAATATTTTGTTATTAATTATTATTTAATTCAAACCAAACCGGTTTGACAACGCCCTATCCAAAAAAAATAACAATTTTTGCAAAATTGCAACCTCCACACAAAGCAGGTTTGCCAAAAATTTGCAAAATTACCGTATCGTACGATAATAAAATATATATAAAAAAAATATATCCAAAAAAATACCGAAATAACCGCCAAAATAACCAGTTGGTTACGCCCTAGTATATTTCTATATATAAAAAAACCCACGGTCTTTGTTTCGAAACGCCACGTATTGCACTTAGGCCCTGATACGGAGCCACGTATTGAGACTTTTGATAATACAAATAAAATTGCTGCGGGATAACGTTATCCCCAGACGAACACAAGGATTTGGGAATCCCTTAAATTTTTATAACATTAGCCGGACATTCCAAAGGAAAGAAAAAACAAAAATTAATATATCTATAATTTAAAATACCTTGAACTAAAAAACTGTTGATTGGTGAACACTTCCAGTATGATGTCCTATTTCCCAAAATTTAATTTCAAAAGAAAATTCAGCAGCATCTGATGTTAGCTTTTAATTCCCTTCCTTAAATAGTTTTATAGCTTGTTTACAATTTCTCAGCAAATTATTGATAAATATATTGAAATGTTCATTTGTGTGTACTACAGGCATTTGATCTTCATGTTTAAAATAAATCAAACGTAATTTATGATATGTATCACTTTATTATTTTATTTTCGTTTCCAGGCACATATAATTTGAAACACACCATTCAAAACTTCATAGAACATTTTTTTTTTGTGTGGTTAAGCATAGCATTACAAAAATTTGATGTAATTATCAATGAACTTATTTATTTTTACTGAACACAAAGATGTTTAGAACAAACTTTAACAACAATATAAGATTATGTTTATTTCTTATTTTTAGTATAAAAATATTTGTGTCGTTATTGACACAAAGCTGAATTGTTTTCTTCTTTAATAACAAAATCGGAATTTTGTAAAAAAACTGAATTAAACATTTTGTTTGAAGAACCAAAAATGGAATTAGTATTTATTTGTAATAACAACTTAACCAATTCAAAGTAATTAACAAATTAATTTAAAAACAGATTTTGTTCACAAATTTAATCAAACATTTTCTTATCAGAACCAAAATCAGAATGAATCTAAAAATCCAAAATTGGAAAAATGTGATTTTCTTTTGACGTTTTTTATTTTTTTCTTTAAAAGAAAGTCAAGCAACTGAACAAACAAAAAAAAACGAGTGCGTTCTTATATTTATGTTAATGTACGAATTGAAGCTGGTCTGTGTTAGGAGAAAAATTTAACTATTGTAATGGAAAAATGAAAAATGAAATGTTAATTGTGTTTGAGTCAGATCAAGAATAGGGATTGGTTTTATCATGTTAGTTAGCATAAAGCCGACGTTACACCACATATTTTATACTTCGTGATGCGCCTATCCTTGACGAGCCCGAAAACATTTGTTCTACGATTTTTTTCAAATCGGCTGCTTGCCCGGGATCTTGTAAATTTTTGTTTTTTTTTAACTAGGGGGGTTGGAAATTTGATATAGAACACAAGGGTAACCTTGTCCGACAAAAATTTGTCTGCTATTGTCTAGTCCGACAACCCAAACATCCAAAATGTCAGTTGTTGGACTCGACAATAGCAAACACATTTTGGTCGGACAGGCTTACCCTCGTAAGGGTAAACAAATAACAAATTTCCAACAAATAACAAATTTCCAAATTTCCAACAGTCAAAAAAAATAAATGTGGTAGCAAATTTACAAAATCGCATGCAATCGGCATTTTTCGAGCTTGCCGAACGCAAAAGCGGCCGATTTGAGAAAAATCATAGAACAAATGTTTTCAGGCTCGTCAAGTACAGGCGCATCACGAAGTATAAAATATGTGGTAATCACAAAATTATGTAGGTGAAGGCCCAGGGACTAAAAGTCAAACCAGAGAGAATAAAGAGTTTCTCGTTCTATGTTTATCATTTTATTCATTTAAACTTCAACCACCGAAATCAAACCAGTAGGTCATATTGCTCAAATATAATTACAGTTGGAGGCAAAGAGGACTCAGACTTGAACGACCATCGTTCAGGATATATCCTCGTTGAAACCAAATGCACAAAAAACAATATATACCATCGCAAAGAGCGAGAAGTCACAAGTAACCGATATAAGAATCTTTCCGTCAGGAGGCTTATAAGAAGGTGCCAGCAATTAAGTGTACTATGGTGGTAGGGACGAGCTAATATTCTCTTTAAAAAAATCTGCAGCTAACGCTCATACAAGAATCACAACAAAATCGGAGAGGAGCCTTGCAAACAGCTAGACGACGATAGTATAAACTTATAGCCCAGTCA
>CAVNZG010001544.1:0-37912 GCA_963693315.1 Diogma glabrata
TACACGTGAAATATGGTATCTCCGTCAAATCAGTCAAACACGCTAGTTAGTAAAACGTTAATAAAGGCAGCAACATTTCAGTTTTTAGCGTACTACAGCAGCAACAGCCTTGAAGTAGTGTTGTGAGTACTTTATTGTCTTATATATGAATGAGGTCCAAATATTGTTCTTTTAGCAGTACATTTAGAAAATAAAATAGGTATCTATATCACATCTGTAAAAATGCAACAAAACACCTTGAATCTACTGCATACAATTTTAACCGCTTTCTTTGCCATATGTCAAAATAACGCGATTGCGAATACACTGCCATATTCCATTGCAGTAGGTTTACAAATTTACTAAAAACCATCAAATTTATCCATTCAAAATACTAAAACACAACGATTTATAAACAAAAATAAGTTCAGTCATTCTCAAAACAGAATTACAATCATAACAAAACAAAAAAATATTATTGACCCACCTTTCATCAATCATTAATTAACCATAATATCTGAATAGAAATAAATTCCTTTTTTCTTATTTTAAAACACCAAAAACAATACCCAAATTCATACCTTTTGTTTTACCAACCATTTAATTAAACCAAATTTTTATATATATATGATTTTTCGTAGTTACAATAACACCAAAAATAATTCACTTTAAAATAAAAAAATAAAACAAAATTGATTTGAATTTTGATTTTTAATTTTAATCTAATTTTTTATTCTACTACGCGTTTCAATCTGATGCAGATCATCGACAGGTAATATTTTGTAATTGCAGTTACAAAATATTACCTGTCGATGATCTGCATCAGATTGAAACGTGTAGCAGAATAAAAATTAAAAATCAAAATTCAAATCAATTTTGTTTAATTTTTTTATTTTTAAGGTGAATTATTTTTGGTGTTATTGTAACTACGAAAAATCATATATTATAAAAGTGTGTAAAAATGGATAATTCACGTCACTCCGAATTTGTTTTTCATATTATCAAATTTTTATATGAAAATAATTTTGATTGCACATTTAAAAATCTTCAAAACGCACTACATTCTCAATTTCAATAAAAAAACAACAACAAAAATCGAAATAGTTGCCGGGTAATGTTTAATATTTTCGATCGATCAAAAATATCAACAGCCATTAGTTGCAATACCGGCAATATTGCCGAGCTATACAAATATATTACCGTGCAATACGAAAAAATTGCCAGGCCAGTTTTTAAATTTTGAATATTGCCCGGCCACACATTGCCGTAAAAACTTGCTGGTTTACAAGCACCTTTAGAGTTGTACTAAAATTTGTAGTTTTTCATTAGAATTAGTTTTAATGCAACATTTGCTTTGCAATTTCATAATAATTTCCTTTACATATAAGCCATATAGCAAAGTTTGTATTAAAAATTGCAGTAACTTTTTCAGCTGTGCATGTGTTCTTCTGGTCTTGCAAATAGCTCAAACTATTATTATGACCTCACGTTTAAAGTATCAACCCATTATCATTCAAACGAAATGTTTAATAAAACAAATATTTTTCTCGTCCACTTACAATTCAGTAATCGAGCCTAAAAGCTTTTCGGCACTCTGAATTAAACAAATTTTTAAATTCAGAGTCATAGATTTCACGTTTTTGATTGGCAGACGGTTATTTGTCTCACTAGTTTGTACTCTCTCTATCAATAAGCCAACCCGTCGAGAAATGTAAAATGGTGCACTGAAAGAAAAAATTCGGTCACTACAACCTCTTTTGTGCCAACCAAATATATTCGCAGATAGTATATTCGAATAGATAGTATATATTCGTAGATATATTCGCATTATCATTTTTAAATCAGGAAAATATTTTTAAATATGAAATATATCTATCATTCCTTAACGTTTCAAATTGCGATGTGGATTGCGATCGACTAAGGTTCTATAGGTCGTGAGTTCAATTCCTGGTGTGGTACATTTTTTTATTGTTTTTTTTTTTTAATTTTTATTAAATATCATTAAAATTATTTTTTTTTATTCATGAATTCATAAAAATAATAAAAATTTCTTTTTACGAATTTTAAAAAATTGATCTATAATGCAGTTTTTCAAAGTTATATTGCTACTGTCTCTTAAAATTTGCATTCGAGTCATCATGCTAAATAAATATTGAATATATATAAAATTGAAAGTATGTCTGTTTGTCCTTTATGCATTAATAAATTAATCATTATGAAAATTTGGGAAGTTGTTGTGTACATTTAATCTGCTTTTTATTTAACTATCGTTTTAAACAGTAGTTTGCTTTGATCAATGTTTTTTTTGTTGAAGATAATTTTTATGAAATTAAAAATAACGTAAGAAAGATAGTATAACCTGAAACAATTACTATGGAGGACGTTTCTTGATGAGCTGCCTTACTTTGATGTCCACTGTATTCTTTTAAATTACGAAGGGAAGAAAGTCTTTGCAACTGGAAATACCATGTTTAACCTATAGACAAATAGGCCTATTGGGCAGACTTTCTTCCAGTTATAGGTTTAAGTAAACTAAACTTTAAACTTTAAGATAAGTAAATATTAATTATATTTTCGTTACAATTTCCATTCAATTTATAGTAAAATTGGTATAAGATTTCTCCGCTATAATCTATAAAAATCCCCTCCAAGGATTATATTTATTTTAATAAATTAATCGATTAACCAATTGACGATCGATTTATTATATACAGGTAATATCGGTCAATTGTATGTGAAATAAATATATTTACCTTATTCAGCGGAAAATATATTTATTTTCGTGATTTTAATTTTATTTAATTTTTGTAATACATCAATTTTAATAAAATTTTATATAAGTTAAATTACATCATTTAGAATTACATTATGGGAATTTAGCTAAGTTGAATATACTTAGTTTGTTCTGTATTATTTGTTATTTGTTTTGGTTGACGACTTGCTTGATTGTTTGAGTTAATTTGATGGGAAGATTGTTATGTTACATTATATTTGTATATCAAAATTATATGTATTGAAATTTAACACATCATGATGTTATCATCTTCACCAAATATGTTGTTGGTTTGAAATTGTATATAATACATGTTTCTAAAATTAAGTGAATACTTAATACTTGTAACTTGATACTTGATAACATCGATTATATCGTTTTAAAGCTCACATTTACGAGATTTTAATCGCATAAATTATATGCAATAAAGCATAGCTTATGTATGATTAAACATGGATGGCAATCATGATAAATAAATTAACTAAAAATGGTGGCACTTAGCCGATAGTGATTTTTAAACGGCAACAATGCGCATTAATACCAATGAATTTACTTAGCTTTCCGCAGGAAGATTTGTAATCACGCGTACTTTAGTCCCTACTATTGGCATATGAGTTATCTTGAGATATAGTATACCACTGGCAATAGCAGTGCAATCTCATTAGCCAAAGTGATATCTTAGGGGTGCTGGCGGATGAAGTTAAAATAAAATGTGTTTGGTAGTAGAAATTACAAGGTTTGTCACAACAACACATAAAAAACTTTTAAGAACAAGGTAGACATGCTTTCCACAACAACATGCTTTCTAAGGTGTTGATAGACGCAAATTTTTATATGGTATGTTTTGATTATTTTAAATATAAAAATGTATATAATAGTTGCTTCGAATGCTGAATGCTGATAGATGTGAAACCCAGAATAATTTTAATGATTTTAATTTAAGCATTCTGAAATTTTAATTTGAAATGCTACAATAATTGGAAGATACAAAAAAACACAGCTATTTCACAGATTTAAGTTTTCACTTCTGTCGGCAGTCCTTCACACTTCTTTTTTTTGTCTTATTAACATTTAAAAAAAAATTTAATTACAAAAGACATAACGTTTGTTTCTTTGCAACATAACGATGCGTCACTGTTTTACACTTCAAACGATTTAACATTTAATTTCAAACGGTATTTGCTAACAGGCACTCTTTGTATTTTTTGCAAGTGCATGATAACAAAGTCATTGACAAGAGTTCCTTACATTTCTTTATTTTGTTTAACAATTTCTTAGTTTTGTATAAATATTTGGATTTACAATTCAGATCCTTCTGTTATTTTCATGTAAAAACACAAAATCAAGAGTAATGTTCCTGTATCAATGGAACATAGCATCATTCTTTTTATTATAATTTCTGATTTCCTATCAATCCCATTCTGAAATTTTCAGAATTTCTTAAATACAGTATATTAATATATGATTTTTTCAAAATTTTAAAAAAACACTATCTTTGAATTTTTTCAAAAAAAGTTTTAACACATTTTCAAAAGAAACATTTTAGTACCCAAAATAGGCGGGTTACATATCAAATTAAACTCCATATAATGCTATTTAAAAGGAGGGGTCTAACAGCTCTCTATGTTTTATACAACCTGAAATATTTGAAATTAAAACAATACAGACGAGCCCCAAAATGACGATTTTCCAAGATTTTGAAAATAAATTACACAAAAACGCAATGAAATAAAAAAGCGTTGAAAACAGTGTTTTACTTGTATAACCATGGCAAACGATTTCTGCAAATTTTATTAAAATCTAAAATGGTCGAGTTGAGTGACTGGTTGGTGTGGTTGGTTTGACATGAACCCATTTATTACTTTAGTATAACAATTCTAAGAGTCATCACTTTAGATGATATTGAAATCTTTTTTTTGACCCACGATATTCTTTATCTCCCAAAAAAGTGGAATTTAATTTCGGTCAGTGTGAACAAACTGAGGATTCAACTTAACAATTTACTTATAAAGTTATAGAATTACCAGAAAAAGACGAAGTAAATAGGGAAAATGTGAATTTGCTTTCTCGCGAGGTTAGTAAGTGTAAAAACGATGTGAGTGGTTTTGCTCTTTCAGGATGATAAATCAATACATTCCTCTAAAGAACTAAAGAATAATCTAGTTAAAGCAAACAACAATATAGGCCCACAACACGCTGTAACTAATATCTGATGGGCTCCTGAGCGTACGTTCTCAGGGAATATTCTCTAAGAACACATTTCGGATAATCATAATAAAGGTCCCAATGTCATTTTTCCCTCTATTTTTAGCAGCATTAAATCTCTAACCTATTTTCTGTAGCTCATAATGAATTTTTTTTCTTCTATTTACTCTTCGCTAACTCTAAATAACTCTAAATAAATAATATGTCTGCATTTCAATTTTAATTCTTTAAAAAAATGTCCACTCCTTCCACTGAGTTCAAGCTGGTACCGTCAAACTCGTTGGTTCAAACTTGACTTCTAAGAATTTAAAGTTGGTTACTTTAATGGCGCCCAACATGGGGCGTTCAGCCACTTCCATGAAATTTATTTTAAAAGATTGCAAAACAATTGGGGATTTTTGAGAATAATTAAACTCAAGTAAGTAAGGAAGCAATTGGAATTTGTTCAATTCAAATGTATGGTTGGTCTGGAAGTTTCTCAGATAAAAATTCCACTTCTCATTTTATGTGTTTCAGATGAATTTGATCCTTCCTCTTCAGTGCCTTGTTCAAATCCTTAGGCAGACACGCTATAAATTGCGCCACTGAGGTATGACTATTTCGAAGTTGAAATTTCATCATCACTTATTTATTTACTCAATTAGCATTTTTCCACTGTCATTAGATTATGGAAATGTTTACATTATATGGAAATTTTTGTATTACATTTCTAGACATTACTTTTGTGTGAATTCATAAAATGGGGAATATTTCTATTCTAATTAACATCCTAAGTCACAATTGTATAGTCGTAGATTGTTTCCAATCAATGGCTGACACTAGGTCAATTGTTGTCCTATATGTATTGATATTACACAACATTAAGGGACTTTAATTTATTGGGGATTTTTGAAAACAATTAAGCTCTAGTAAGGAAGTAATTGGAATTTTTTCAATTCAAACGTTTGGTTGGCAGTTGTAAAACAGATTTGCTTAGGGGTACGAAAACACCATATAACTTATTTGGGTAAGCATATCATGTCTTTTATTTTACCTGTCATTAATATATTTGACTTTCTAAGTTCCTATGACACATTTGTGTCCATTGTGTTTTAAATCTAAAACTGTATACTCATTAAATGATATTATTAAAACTAGTAAGGATTGCGAAAAATCCTTTACAACAAAAAGATGATTATAAATATAAAGAATAAAAAGAAGAAGATTTACAGAAGGCGCTACCATCCAGTATTAAACGTTAAATACACTCTAGTTAAATTATTATTAAGGACATAATGTATTTGAAAACTAACAATAAAATATGTATTTTGTTAGAGCTTTTGAGTATTATTTTCCATTTGTTACTTTGCTATACTGTGCTGTGCTTATACTTCAAATCATTTAATCACACTGCACGCTTTATTTTTAAACAAACTCTACTAAATTACTATATATTAACATTGACACAAAAACACAATACTTTAATATAAAACATATAATTTTAATTATAATAAATACAAAAAGGGTGATATATATTACAAATTTATTGTTGATTGTTTGGCGGCCCCAAACCATCATCAAAATAAATACTTATAATTATACCATTCTGTTTATATTTATTTTTTTTTCAAATTAATAATTTTTGTAATTTTTATTACCTATCTCTATTTTTTTTTTTTCATATTTTTATGTTGTTTGTCCATAATAACTATAATTGCTTGCATTGATTTTTGCATATGTGATAAAATTGCACAAATGATTGTATCATCTTTAAACAATAAAAAATTAAAATTAATGAAAACTAAACAAAAACAATAATAAAAGACACATATAAGAACTAAATCTAAAAAATTATGGTGCAAATTATGAAACTTATTGCAATCCATACAATTTTCGACCGACCTAGCTTCGAACCAATGAGAAAATTTTAAACTTTAAAAAAGTTTATCATTCTCATCAGGGCTAGCCGACTAGAAAAACTACCAAAAAATATCAACGCTAAATATAAACCAAAAATTAGGTTAAAACTCTAGCGAAGTTTAAAAAAACAAACAATTTACATAAACATAGTGAAAATAACTACAAATACTACTATAAATAAAACTACCCATACTAGTATTACTTCTCCTAGTATTAATGCAACAACCGACAACAATTTAAAAAATATGGAGGGGCTGAAATCTCACAGCTCTGAGATATCAAGACTTCGGTCTGGGTAAAGGATTTTGATATAGTTTTCGGCAAAAAACTTTCACAAGGACATGGTTTTTAGTTTTGGGCAGCGATGTATATCAAACATAACTCTTTGTTAAAGTACAAGTATTTTTTATCTCTGTTTAAAAATTTATTACAAAACTAACACGAAACATCAATACGTTGCCGGAAAATTGTAATCAAAATTCCAAAAATATTGTTAAATTAAATAAAATCAAACTTTTTCAAAATTCCAAAAATATTCTAAAAATTAGAATGAAATCAAATATTTAAACTTTTTCTAAATTCCGATAATATGCCAAAAATTCTTAAAAATTCGAACTTTTCCAAAATTCTAAAAATATTGCAAAAATTCTTACAAAATCAAAAATTAAAACTTTTTCCGAAATTCTAAATATATTGCAAAAATTATTACAAAATCAAAAATGCAAACTTTTTCAAAATTCCAAAAATATTTCAAAAATTATAACAAATTCAAAAATTTCCATGTTCAATTTCATTTTCAATTACATTTACGTCATAAAAATAGCTACATTTTTTTTTCCAAAAAATTGGCTAAAAAATAAATGATTTGACATTTTTTGACACACTTGACAACATTTTTTTTGAAAAACTTATAATGCCATAATTCTCAATAATAATAATAAAATTTCAATTCAAACAAACAATTTTATTTTTTTCCAAAAAGTTGGGTAAAAAAATTAATAAAAATCTTTCTTTTGACACACTTGACAACATTCTTTTGACAAACTTATAATACTATAATTCTCAATAATAATAATAAAACCGAAGTAGTTTCATTTCAAACAAACAATTGCTTTTCCAAAAAATTGGGTAAAAAAATCAAAAAAATCTTTCTTTTGACACACTTGACAACATTTTTTTGACAAACTTATAATGCCATAATTCTCAATAATAATAATAAAATTTCATTTCCAACAAACAATTAATTTTATTTTTTTTCCAAAAAATTAGGTAAAAAAAAAAATAAAAATTTTTCTTTTGACACACTTGACAACATTTTTTTGACAAACTTATAATGCAATAATCTAGTTTTTGATCTCACATACCAATCCCGACCATTAAGATTCCCCCAAATTTAATGTTTCTACTCGTAATCACTTAAAATGAACGTTTTTTAAGCCAAAAATATGAAAATTTGCTATTTTTGACACACATAATGATTTTTTTGACACACTTCCGGTACAGTTATCGAACACAGCGTCCTTTCGGACCTGCATCTTGTGAATACCTATTTTTAGAAAACAAAATTTTTGAAATCCCTCCAGCCGTTTTCCCTGCAGTGTAGGTAATGACGGCGGCCGGCCGGCCGGCCGGCCGACAGACAGACATACATTTTTTTTTTTTTTGCTTTTTTAGAATCAGGAGGTCCTAAAACGTCGAGAAATGTCAAAAAAAGTGGGGGTAAAAATTTCACTTTGAGCTCATGAATGTAATACTTAGGTCTTTCAGACCGAAGTAAATATAGTCAAAGTAAATGTAGCCCAATTTGTAGCAACTACCACTGTAAGTGATTATAATATTAATTTAACAAATTCATCCATTAATACAGTACCAAAAGGATTTATTGTTTATGGTTCAGGATGTCAAATTCCCGATTTTGATCCATTTGAAACAAATGTAATGAAATTATATCATAAAGAAAAATATGAAGAATGTTTTACGTCAAAGAAACAACCAATAACACGTTTAGTTAAAAACTACACAACGGACGAAGTAGTTCTTGTATTTGACGAGGAATTGAAGAAAAAGATCTATGGTGAGATATCTATGAAATGCTGTTATCATGAAATTATTAGATCTGGGGAAAAGCAGCATGCAGATAATGACTATACGTAAGTGTCGATTTGTAAAACAATTATTTATCTCACTAATTAATTTATGTTTTTATTTCAGTTTAACAAAATGTACTCAACTACAGCAAACAATGAAACTACCATCAACAATTGAATATATTTTAGTTATATGTAAAGATCACAAAGATAAAACAGTTTATGTAAATGCTCATGCAATAATACGAAAACGTAAAAAGATTGAAGAACGAATAAATAATTACAGAAAAGAAAATCGAACAAGTAGAAATCTGAGTGTTTTGATGCTTGGAATTGATAGCATATCAAGATTAAATTTAATTCGTGCTATGCCAGACACAGCACAATATCTATACAATAATAGATGGTTTGAGTTAAAAGGTTATAATAAAGTAAGTTTAAATTCAATATAATTTTAATGTAATTTGTATTGATAATGTTCGTACTTTGAAGTCTAACAATGCATTAAGTTTATATAGGTTGCAATTGTGGGCTTGTTCACGAATAAACAATTGCCCGTATGCACGGGCGAATCTTGATTCAGAAAGCCCATATAATTTTAAATTATAAAATATGGAGGGGCTGAAATCTCACAGCTCTGAGATATCAAAACTTCGGTCTGGGTTAAGGATTTTGATATAGTTTTCGACAAAAAACTTTTATGAGGATATGGATTTTAGTTTTGGGCAGCGGTGTATATCAAAGATAACTCTTTGTTATAGTATAAGTATTTTTTATCTCTGTTTAGAAATTTATTACAAAACTAACACAAAACATCAATACGTTGCCGGGAAATATAACAGATCGTAAATTAACATAATTTAGTGAAAAGATGATACACTCAGCAAACTACCCAAAAACCTCTTCATTTAGCGTTTCGAGAAAATATTACAAAATCACAAATTCATATTTCAAAATTCTAAAAATATTGTAAAAATTAAATAAAATTCAAACTTTTTTCAAAATTCTAAAAATATTCCAAAAATTATTACAAAATCAAAGATTAAAATTTATTTCAAAAATTCTAAAAATATTGCAAAAATTATAACAAAATCAAAAAGTTTCAATTTTTCTTCACACTATCATTAATTTTTTGGAACTGCTTTTATAGTTATTTCAAGTGCGATGTCAATATCGTGTTAAAATGCAATATTTAAAAATATGCTTTTTTAATATGTTTATTTTTAATTTTATTAATAATAATATAAACTTCCTTATAGTAACATTTGATTTTGATTTTGATTTTATTGAATATCGATTTCGACTTTCGTCATCCTCAGTTCTTAAATTATTATTACAATTTTTGGTTAAACTACTGTCTTATATACTATTTCAACTGCTATTTTTTATTATTATGTCATATATTTTGTTAGTTTTAGTGTTGATTTTATCATTTAAAATGTTGTTATTGTTTTTATGTTTATATATTTATATTTCTTCCAATCTATCTAAATGTTGTCCTTTACTTTTTTTATGTAATATGGTTAAATTTGTGTTGATATTGGTGTAGTTGTGTTTTTCTATTTTTAAATGTTGGGCATATCTGGATTTTGGATCATTTTTATTAATTTCACTGGTGTGTTCAATAAATCTTTTTGTGAAGGACCGCCCCGTTTGACCTATATAAAATTTACTGCAGTCATCACAGGCAATTTTATAAACACCTGAGTCTAAGGTTTGGGTTTTTTTGGTTTTTAGGTAATTTTCTATTTTATTTTTGTTTTTGTAAGCTGCAATATATCCATATTTTTTTAAGTTTTTTACATTATTTTGAATGTTGTTTTATTATATGTTACGCCTATGCATTTTTTGCCTGACGAGTTTTCTTCATTCCTTAATGTTGTTTCTGTTTGCAAATATTTCTTGTTTTTATAAAATAATATAATATAATTTTATAAAATAATAATAATAATCAATAAAAAATAGAAGTTGAAATGGTATATAAGACAGTAGTTTAAGCAAAAATTATAATAATAATTTAAGAACTGAGGATGACGAAAGTCGAAATCGATATTCAATAAAATCAAAATCAAAATCAATTGTTACTATAAGGAAGTTTATATTATTATTAATAAAATTAAAATAAACATATTAAAAAAGCATATTTTTAAATATTGCATTTTAATTCAAAAGTGACAAAAGCACACAAACAGTGATAAAACATGAAAAACCATAATAACACATATAGTAATATCGTGTTACAAAAAGCGTTTTGAGTGACTTCTCAGGTTCTAATGGAACCGCATCATTATCAAAATTAACATTCTTTTACTTATTTATAGAATTCAATATTATATTTAAATTTATGTTTTTTGTTAATTAAACTTGTCCTATGTCGTGTGTAGTTAAATCTCTAGGTTTAAGCATTTCTACTGTTCAAAAAAATTTTAATTATTGTTTATATTTATCGTACGGTACAAAATGTCTGCTTTTATCATTTCAGATCGATGACAATACATTCCCAAACCTGATGGCAGTTCTTACTGGCTACAATAAAACTCTAGCGTATGACAAATGTGATCCAACGGTTGTTGGGAAACTAGAGCAGTGCCCATTTGTTTGGAAAGATTTTAAGGATAATGGATACGTTACTGGGTACGCTGAAGATGAAGCCACTATCAACACATTTAATTATAACAAACGTGATTTTATTGAACAACCAACCGACTACTATTTAAGACCATTCGCATTAGCTGCCGAAAAATATCTTCCTTCAAAAATAAAAAGTACGCTTAAATTTTGTTTAGGTTACAAACATTATGCTGATTATATTTATGATTATGCCATGGATTTTGCCACCTCATACACTAATGAAACATATTTTGGATTATTTTGGACAAACACTTTTAGTCATAACGAAATAAGTGACCCATCCTCAATGGATGTTAAAATAAGAGATTATCTTATGGAATTAGAAAAACGAGGCATTCTTACCGACAGCGCTGTTATATTCTTCAGTGATCATGGTTTACGTTATGGGCCGATCCGTCAACTAGAAACGGGTTGGCTAGAAGAACGATTACCATTCATGTTTATCTCGTTACCAGAATGGTTCAAAAACTTATACCCAGATTATATAAACAATTTAAAAATAAATCGTAATCGTTTAACAAATCCATACGATTTACATCAAACACTAAAACACATAATTAATTTATCGAATAACTCAACTTATAGTTTAACTGAAGCTGAGTCATGCAAATCATGTCAAAGTATATTTGAAGAAGTATCAAATAATCGGTCATGCAAAGATGCTGAAATTGAATCTCATTGGTGTACATGTACATTATATAAATCAATCAACAAAAATTCAGCGATTGTCAAATCGGCTGTGAAATTTATTCTTAATTACATAAATATAGATTTATTAGAAAATAATATTAAAGTTGGTAAAACAACTGACGCCACTATTAACCATAACGAGTTAGTCATAGATAATGGTATGAAATGTGCTACGTTAAAGCTTAAAGATGTACAAATTGCGAGAAAAGGGAAAACAACTGTAACAGACGTGGAAAACCAAAAATATGATAGTTATTTAATTGTGATTGAAACTACACCGGGAGATGGACTATTTGAAACAACGCTGAGTTATTCGTTGAACACATTAAAATTTCAGCTTACAGGGTCGATAAGCCGATTGAATAGTTATGATACTCAAAGTCGATGTGTACATGTTGATTCTTTAAGGAAGTATTGCTTTTGTATGAATCAATAATTTCGACGTGGTCATAAGTCGAACTGAGCTAATATGGTTTTAGTTGATATTGGAATTATTTGCATAACTGAATAACTTGTTATGTACTTTCTTTTGTTGCAATTGATCCCAATTGAAATACTTGTTATGTTATTAATTTCATGTAAATGTAATTATTATAAATACTTGTACATAATCTCTTATTATAAATATTATTGTTAAGCTAATTTTGTAATCAGTGTTCAAGAGGATCTTATTGTGAAAAGATCAGATTAAATAAACGATCAACATTTTATGTGATATAGAAGTTTTACAACGATAGTTATTCTTTTATATAAACCATGAACACAATATAACTGACTTTGAAAACAAGGCGCACACACACATTTTCAAGGAATTCTTAACCTTCGGTTCAGTTTTCAAAAAAAGCAGTGGACAATAAAATTAGAAACACTGCCCCATTATTCCTAAACACAGAAAAGATAACAAACCATTAGATTTTATAGTCATTTTCGTAGAAGAGCATTCCAAAAATTATATTTTTAAGAAAACTGTTGGAAATGTACAAAAACAGATTTTAGTCAAAAGCGATGATTCAGTCAACTCTTTAATTTCATAAGACAATACGATCAGCATATGAATCTGATCTGTTGCGTGCCAAAAATTATATTAAACAAAATTATAAAATTTAAGTGAACTACATCAAGACACAAAAAAATGTATATTTTAATACAACTATTCTCAAATAATGGTTTTATCTTGAACCCAAATCATAATGGAATTAAATATTTTATTCAAAAATTTATTTTATTTTTGGCTATTATTTGTAAGAAGAAAAATGTTTTCGTTTGTATTAAATTATTGTTGAATAAAAACTAAAATAGAAAATTATTATTTTTATTATTTTAAACTATATATTTATTGAAGATGATATGTTATTACTTATTAGTTATTACACATGTCCTTATGTCTCAATATAATTATATTTTGATATGTTCTTAATAAAAATTCATAGCATTGGTGGAAGTGGTGAAATTGTAAGGTTTGGTGAAATAGTAAAATAACTGAACTAGGGCCAAAGGAGATTTTCAACAGCTTCCCCATATTGCAATTTGTTACTAACAGTAACAACAATTGATCAGTAACAACCCAAACTTTAGGTTGTTACAAATCGAAAATCCTATTCCTTCTATCCGTCCCTGAAGGATATATTTGAGAAAGTTGGATTAAAATTTCAGACTGATTGATTAAACCGTTTTCGAGAAATCGTACTCACCGACTTTGAAAACACCGTTTTGAGCAAAAAGTATTCAAAATTTCAAAAGACGTTTAACTGACAGTTTCAACTGATGAAATTCACTTGTTTTGTATAAGAAATGACTAAATGTAGCTCTTAGGTATAAAATAAACAGTGGCGAAGCGTGCTTTTGAAACTAGGGTAGACATATTCAAAAGTTTTAATAATATGCATAGAAACCAGGTATAGAGACCAAATAGAAGCAGAAACCAATTATAGTACATTACGATGAAATATTTTGAACGAGAGCTCTTTGACCAAAAAAAATACTTGTTATTTTTTTCAAACAAATCGTATAACTTTGACAATAACAAAAAAAAAGTATTGCGACGCTGATGCATAGGTTGACTTCACCATAGCTCTGGAAACATAGTGTTCTGGATATATAATGAGCTAATATCTATAAAGTACTTTAATTAAAAGCTAACCAATATTATGGACTTCGTAGTTCTAATAATAAAAATATTAAAGCAGGCAGTAGTATCCCAACAAACATAAATTCTGTTTTACGAGAAAAAGTAAAAAAAATTTTATCGGAAGTGACAAAGCGGAAGTTAGGATGCAGAACTGTTGTAAACCGTACTAAATGTGTATGTACCAAATTTCATCCAACTCGATTATCAGGTACAGAAGTTATTGAGCTTCCAAAATAACAGGTGCTTGGAGGACCCCCTAAAACTTTGTTCACTATCGCTAAAAAAAACTAATCAGTTCCATGCCATACATATTTGCATCTTTTTGCAAAGTGTAATCAAAACTACATAACGAACGAATGTTGTATGCTTCCAACAAACATTGAAACAATAAACTGGTGTTCGGGAGGACCCCACCACTTATCCCAATATTGTCCAAAAACTAGTCAATTCTTTGTCAATAAAGTCTTTACCTTTTTTCAAAGTGCCATTAAAATAGATTAATGAATGAAATCTGTATTAGTGATTGCAAATTACCCGATTTCAAATTACCCGGTTACTCGATTAGTATTTTCCAAACTACCCGGATTACCAAGATAACTCGGGTAGTTATAAAAAAATTAAAAGATGAAAAACAATAAAAAAACCTCACAGTAGTAAACTAAAAATTGATCATTTTTCAATTGTAAAATAATATTTCAAAAATATTAAAGCATTTAGGGTAGCTGTACTCATCCGATTTCGTATTTTTGTTTAAATTCCTGCAATAGAAAAAACCCGCTCCGATAAAGTGGATGCTGGCAGAGGCGTAGCTAGGGGGGGGGGGGGGGGCGGTCCGCCCCGGGTGTCACCCGTTTTGGGGTGACACCCGAACGTAAAAAACTTAAACAAACCATCACAATGTTTTCAACGATAAATTACTTCGAAACCGTTTTGGGGTGACACCCGAACGTAAACAACATAAACAAACCATCACAATGTTTTCAATGATAAATCACTTCGAAACCGTTTTGGGGTGACACCCGAACGTAAACAACATAAACAAACCATCACAATGTTTTCAACGATAAATCACTTCGAAACCGTTTTGGGGTGACACCCGAACGTAAACAACTTAAACAAACCATCACAATGTTTTCAACGATAAATCACTTCGAAACCGTTTTGGGGTGACACCCGAACGTAAAAAACTTAAACAAACCATCACAATGTTTTCAACGATAAATCACTTCGAAACCGTTTTGGGGTGACACCCGAACGTAAACAACTTAAACAAACCATCACAATGTTTTCAACTATAAATCACTTCGAAACCGTTTTGGGGTGACACCCGAACGTAAAAAACTTAAACAAACCATCACAATGTTTTCAACCATAAATCACTTCGAAACCGTTTTGGGATGACACCCGAACGTAAAAAACTTAAACAAACCATTACATGTTTTCAATGATAAATCACTTCGAAACCGTTTTGGGGTGACACCCGAACGTAAAAAACTTAAACAAACCATCACATGTTTTCAACGATAAATCACTTAGAAACCATTTTAACCAGGTTATCCATATGATTTTAATTTATAAATTGTGATAACTTATAAATGTGTCCTATAAATGTGTTATTGGTTCAAAAAGAATCTATTCTACTTTTTAAAATTTTTGAGTTATTACGTGAAATAAAATTTTAACAATATTAATCGAATCAACATGTTGAGCATTGAATCCCATCACCACAATTACTCAATAGCTTTGAATATTCCTATAGATACCATATTGACCGTTTTTTACGATATATTATTTAGTATGCAAGCATGATTATTTAATGACCAGGTCTGAAAACACATATGCTGAATAATGTATAGGAAAAGTGGTTTACGTCGATAATGTGGCACCCCTTGTCGATAGGGTGGCACCCTTGAGTTACAATGTCTCTATTCCAAAATTATTTCTAAAATATCCGCTTAACCTAACTACCTAATATATGTTTTACATTTCAAACAAATTAATTGCAAACACCTAAGGAAACTAACAACCCAAGTAGGTTTTGCCAGACATTGACATACGGCCAAGCACTGGTCCATTAATGGTTAACAGTACTTGGCTATTGTTACTGGGCCAATACTAGAACCAATCATCGGCTGATCTATGGTTTCAGAAAATAGCCAGTATATTGTTACCTTTGAATGGCCAAGCACTGGCCCATGAATGGTAAATATTACTTGGCTATTGTTATTGGGCCAGTACTGTAGCCATGAATTTGCCGATCTGTCATTTTTTTTAAATTTCACTAGAGTATTATCCCTTTTAGGAATACATAGTTTGAAAAATTTCACATATAGTTTAGTTATCGCCTTGTCGATTGAAAGACAATGGTAATAAAGAAAAGGTTGGTATATGTTTTAATTTATTTTCATTTCTATTTTATTTTAATTATTTTGTAAATAATTTATTTAAAAAATATTATTTTATATTTTTTTTAATGGCGGAGTACTGGCGGAGTCAGGGCAGAGTTTGCCATTACTCAGCTATTCTTGCAACTGAACCAGTTGTATGGGGAGTTTTGAGTTTTTTCCGTCATTTTTATTTTATTTTAAATTAGTTTGTATTTAATTTATTTAAATTTAATTGTTGATAATAATGTATATTTTTTTTAACGGCTCAGTCATGGTTGCCAGTATTTGGCCCAAGAATGGCAACCATTAATAGTCCGAAGTTATCATCCAGTAAAATTATGTTAATGGCCCAGTCGTGGTTGCCAGTACTCGCCCATTGCTGCATTACTGGCTGCCAGTAATGGACCATTACTGGACCAGTTGTACAACCTTGTATGAAAAACAATCAAATTACCGTGTTTGTAAATGATCTCAAAATAATTTTTTTTCCTTTATCTTGAAACTCAAAGAATAAATTGAAATAGATCGTTTTTCAATGGACACGAAAATAATTACTGTAGAATAAAATGACAGTTATGCAATTACTGCAGTTTTGCAAATTTTTGTAGGTTGATACATACTCATACTGTTTCCCATACAAGGTTGTACAACTGGTCCAGTAATGGTCCATTACTGGCAGCCAGTAATGCAGCAATGGGCAAGTACTGGCAACCACGACTGGGCCATTAACATAATTTTACTGGATGATAACTTCGGACAATAAATGGTTGCCATTCTTGGGCCAAATACTGGCAACCATGACTGGGCCGTTAAAAAAATATACATTATTATCATGTGTAAATTTAAATAAATTAAACACCAACAAATTTAAAATAAAATAAAATGACGAAAAAAATTCAAAACTCCCCATACAACTGGTTCAGTTGCCATTAAAAAGAATATAAAATAATATTTTTTATACATAATAATAAAATAGAAATGAAAATAAATTAAAACATATACCAACCTTTTCTATATTACCATAGTCTTTCAACCGACAAGGCGATAACTAAACTATATGTGAAATTTTTCAAACTATGTATTTCTAAAAGGGATAATACTCTAAGGAAATATAACAAAAATGACAGATCGGCAAATTCATGGCTACAGTACTGGCCCAATAACAATAGCCAAGTAATATTTACCATTCATGGGCCAGTGCTTGGCCATTCAAAGGTAACAATATACTGGCTATTTTCTGTAAACCATAGATCGGCCGATGATTGGTTCTAGTATTGGCCCAGTAACAATAGCCAAGTACTGTTAACCATTAATGAACCAGTGCTTGGCCGTATGTCAATGTCTGGCAAAACCTACTTGGGTTGTTTTCAGTTTTATATATTTATATATTTGAATTAAATGAAAGTTTATCATTTAAAATTACATTTTGTTGGGTTTTAAATCCCTTGGAAATTTCAAACTCATCAAGTGATTCTTTTAAAGATCCTTGGCTACATAAATGTAAAGCCTTCAATTTTTTTTTAAAAGTGGTGTAGCTATTGTTATTAACTATGTAAATGGTTTGCAAAAATAAACTTTAAATTTTGTTTATTTTTCTTCTTAGGCAGGTATTCCTTAAATCAGTCTGTAAAACATTTTCCGGTTTTCCCGATGTAAAATTTTTCACAAAAATCACATTCAAGTTTGTAAATTATTGAGCATGATTCTAATTGGATATTTAATTTTGGTTTCAATTCTTTATATAAAATATCTTTTAGGATTTCATACTTATATTTTTTTAAATAGTTCCTTATAATATTAGGCTATGATTTGTATATTCCATTTTATCAAATATTATTTAATATAAGTTGTTACAAGGAAATTTAAATAAATTAATTTTCTTGGCGGTGTATTTAGTCGTTAACACAGTGTACTTATTATGAACTATGTACCTATTATGTATCCAACAAATATATTTAGAATTAAGGCTTTGCTGATACCTATACTATAATTAAAAATATTTTTTTAGATTTCGTTTAGCAAATATCCCAAAAAATAAATATGCCACGAGGAGTTCATACTTTTTAAAGAAAAAGTTGGTTCCAGCAGAGAAAGAACAAATCTATAAATATGTTACAAAACCCGATGATATCCAAGGTTCATCAAAAGAAACTGATTATCACGTTGATGCAACGAATGTTTCAGAGAATATTGGCTCATCTTCGGAAAGTAACAGCAACAATACAGAATTAATAATGATAACCTATGATGACGAATTAGAAAGGAATAATTAAAATGACAGTGATAATGCCGCTAATGCTTCTACTATCGAAGACAGTATTTGTATGGGTGAATCACTTCAGGACTTAAGAGATGTATCACATTGGAATATACTCGTCTCTGGTAATGTTCGCATTGAAATCATAAAAAAAGAAAGTGAACATTTTCAAAATAGAGAAGGGTCGTTTGTTACTGTATCTAGACACGGGTTAGACATAAAAGGTGATGTTCGCCATCTTTCTAAAGAATGGTTTTATAAAATGATGAATAATGGTGAAAAAATTCTACGGCCATGGATTGTTTATTCTCCTGTAAATAATAACTTGCGTCCTGTATTGCTTCTGTTGTCGTATTTGCTGTCACCAATAATAATAATACAAAATCAACATTTACTACTGGATATCAGAAGCGGTGGAAACTAAATCCCAAAGTGGCCGAGCATGAAACTTCAAATGAACATCTGGAGAATTTTGAAAAGTGGAAAACTTTGGAAATGAGGTTAAAAATTCATAAAACGATACCAGACGCAGCCTTGCAATTAATATATAATAAAAAACTAGAAGTGGAAACATCTTTTATCAAGATTTTTGGATATAACTTTGTTTTTATCTAAACAAAACCCAGCATTTCGTGGACATGATGAAGGACAAAGTTCTTCAAATAAAGGCAATTGCTTAGAACTAACCAAACTATTGTCAAAGTATGATGTAGTGTTAAAAGAACACATTTTGAATTTGGAGCATGGTAAATCACCAAAAGTATCATATTTGTCACCAGATATACAAAATGAGTTCATAAATGTTTTAGCGATCCACGTAAAGTTTAAGCTTGTCAACGAAATTAAATCGGTTAAATATTTTGGAATTATGTTTGATAGCACACCTGACATTTCACATATTGGTCAAATGTCAGAAGTGATTCGTTATGTGAAAATTGATGGTAGTAAAGTGGAAATCAAGGAAGTATTCCTTGGATTTTTCCTTTACGTGGAAAAAAGCCGCTGATTTAAGCGATGAAATTCTTACACTGAAAAAAAAATTGAAGTAATGATAACTTCATCTCGAAGATGGCAGTTTATTATTCATGCAAAGAAAAGATATTTACAAACAATTTCACCGTGATTGGGACAACTACTCAGTACTCAGTAACATTTTCCTGATAACAGAATGAGGTGTAATTAAAATATAAAGTGCTATCCAATATAACAGTAGTTGAATAAAGTTAATAACTATTTCCATGAAAACATATTTCTTTGGCCTTATATCATGAATTTTTCATTTTAAAATTTAAGCATTTGAGATTAATTGAACTATATTTTATTTTCACATAAATATTTCATGTGATTGTCTCAACTGCATCGGCTTATCATTGTACGGTTGTTGAATCAATCTCGTATTTCGATTCGCCATATCTGCCCGCACGGTGAGGTTGAGACAACTGCATTTCGATTGGAAATAGGACATGTTTTTTTCAGTGTAAAATCTTGAAAATGATGGTATAGATGTTATGAATTGTCGCTCCCAAAGGTTATGATAATGCAGCTGTTATGAGTAGTATACATGGAGAAGTGCAAGCTATTATTAAAGCAAAAAATAACAAAGCAATTTTTGTGGGCTGCAAAGATCATTCAATTTATTTATACGGCCAACACTCGTCAGTGGAAGCCATTTTTACATGTTTTTCTGCTTCGACTAGCCGCTGAGGAAGTACTTGCTAAACACAACAAAGCAACTGTTAAAATACTCTTAACAGCGCATTGGAGTGCTCATTATGCTGCAGTAAAAGTATTGGCCGAAAATTTTGATGGGATTGTGGCTGAAATTGAGAAGTTAAGTGATCAACAAGAAAATGTAGACACTAGAGGCGCTGCACAGAACCTTATCAATGCAGCATATGATTTTTCGTTTCTTTGCTATCTTTTGTTTTGGAATGATATTCTAAGAGAAATAATATCTGTGCTCAGATTGGATTGCAAAGCACGGGCTTGAATATTGATCAATTAGCTACAAAAATAGAGTCAATTCATAACGAAGTCTCATTGTAGAAGAGGCAATAGATCTAGCTGCGAAAAAATCGGAGGACTATGACATTCCAATGAAAAGCCGAATTCGTCATAAAAACGCAAAAAACGAACGGGTGGTGAGTTTGCACCTGATGTTGGACTGACACTGAGAGCTCAACTTAAAAAGGACATGTTGGTATGTCTTGACCGATTCCGTGTTGAACTCCGTACTAGACTGAAGTCAGTTCAAGATTTAGCTTCATTGTTCGAGGTTGTGCAGACAAACACTTAGCTTTTGGCGAACAGTGAAGAGTTAAAATTATCGCTATAAAAATTTACTGGTTTTTATGAGGCAACAGAACTCGTCTTGGCAACAGAACTCCTGTATTGGCAACAGAACTCCTCTTAGAGATACAAAGGGTGAGGAGGCATTTAAAAGCGGCCAATGTTACAGTTTCTGACTGGGTGTACCTAGACTTTTTGCAATTCATCGTAGAATGGGATTTTTTAGAATTTCTTCCGAATCTTACGGTCGCTCTAAAGTTATTTATGACTATTTGCGTATTAGTGGCTTCGTGTGAGAGGAGTTTCAGCAAATTAAAATTAGTTAAAAATTACTTGCGGGCTTATAATAATAATGCTCATTTGTATTAATTAAAAAAAATTATAAATTACGTTTATCGGCTTTTTATTATTATTGACAGTTTTTATTTTTGGGGTGACACCAAAATATCCGCCCCGGGTGCCACCCATGCTAGCTACGCCACTGGATGTTGGCTTCACAGTCAATAACGATTGATTCAAATTTTCTATCATTTTTTTTCGGCTTCCTTTATTTACATACAACATTTTCAGCTCTTTATCAACTGTAGTACCATTGTTATCTATAGTAGATCTTGTGTAGACAGCAATACATTTTTGTAGTTGTAAATTTTCAATATTATAATTAGCCGCATCATTATCCGATTTGATTTTTCATTGCTGACGTATTTCCCCATTTAGTTGAAATTATTCGTGCGCATCCAACTACGTGGCACCGAGATTTATCTGATGACATTTTCTTGAACTGGTCCCATTCAATGACACTTATTTTAATTATTAGCTTAAATCTTAAATAAAAACTTATCATAATATATATATACTGTCGGATGATTGTTTTTGTTTAATAAAAACTTATCATAATAATTAACTTATCATAATATATTTACCGTTTCTATTTTAAACTAAATATAAACAAATAACCAATGAAGATCCTTATTTTTTATGACTTAATTTTAATTTTAATAAGAACTAAAATTCCATAAATTTTGTTATGTGTTCTTCGTCGTTTTTCTGTTGTTTTCGTAATCCAAACAATAATAATTAAATAGAGGGCAGTTTAATGTTTACGGATGTGGTTGGTTTAATGTTTATGGGCATATTGCAATTTGTATGGTTAGAATGGAATCATTTGTCAACAACTAGCATAAAGAATAATTCAAATTTGCAAAAAGAGAATGAGCTGAATTTTATTTTGTAAATTTTATTGAGAAAAAACTGGACCTTTTGTTGTTCGGGTATTCGACCAAAATATCCGGATATTAAATACCCGAAAAATCTTCATAAATACCCGGGTATCCGGGTACCCGGATACCAAGATTGCAAACACTAATCTGTATGCTCCCAACAAACTTTAAAACCAAGTGTGAAAAGTCAGCAGTTGTATGGTAGATCCCCCGCCACTTTGATCAATGTGTCCCAAAATATGATAATTATCTTCTTACACTAATTGAAACCTTTCCATAAGTTTTATCATAATCACTACATTATTGTAGGCTGTAGTGTGCATAAAGATACTGAAAAAACTGCCAACAATTAAAAAAAAAATTTTTTACCGGAAGCAAAAAACCGGAAGTTGGGATGCAGAATTTTTGATAATCATACTAAATACTTATGTACAAAGTTTAATCCAATTCGATTATCAGGTACAGATGTTATAGAGTTTTAAAAACAACAGGTGTATGGGACACCCCCCACCACTTTGTTCACTATCGCTCAAAAACTAATCAGTTCTTTGCCATACACGTTTGCATTTTTTTCCAAAGTGTCATCAAAATTGGTTCACGAACGAATGCTGTGTGCTCCCAACAAACATTGAAAAAAGTGTGACACATTAAACAGGTGTTCGGGAGGACCCTCACCACTTATTCCAATATTATCCAAAAACTAATTAGTTCTTTGTTACTTAAGTCTCCATCTTTTTTCAAAGTGTCATTAAAATAAATTAATGAATGAAGTCTGTATGCTCCCAACAAACTTAAAAAACAAAGTGTGAAAAGTCAGCATTTGTGTGGTAGACCCCCCCACCACTTTGATCAATGTGTCCCAAAACATGATATCTTTTCACACTAATTGGAACCCTATTCCATAAGTTTCATCATAATCACTTCATTATTGTAGGCTGTAGTGTGCATAAAGACACTGAAAAACTCCAAAAAAGTACAAAAAAAATTTTTTTGCCGGAAGTGAAAAACCGGAAGTTGGGATGCAGAACTATTTTAAACCGTACTACATACTCATGTACCAAATTTCATCCAATTCGCTTATCAGGTACAGAAGTTATAGAGCTTTCAAAAAAACAGGTGCTACAGGGACCCCCCATCACTTTTTTCACTATCGCTCAAAAACTAATCAGTTCTTTGACATACATGTTTGCATCTTTTTCCAAAGTGTCATCAAAATTCATTCACGAATGAATGTTTTATGCTCCCAACAAACAAAAACTTTGTGGAAAAAACCACCTGTTGTATGGTGGACCTCCCAACCCTTTATCCAATGTGCTCCAAAAGCTGATAAAATCTTTCTTATGTTATTTAAAAGCTTTTCGCAACGTTTCATAAAAATCGATCGGTAATTGTAGGCTACAGTAGGGATAAACACCTGAAAAAAAAACTTTTTAACCGGAAGTGACAAACCGGAAGTTGGTATGCAGAAATATTGGAAACAGTACTAAAACCTTATATACTAAGTTTCAATAAGATCATAGCTCGGGATCAGAAGTTATTCAAGATTTAAACTTAGAGGTATTCGGGAGACCCCCGCCATTTTGTCCAAATTTAAAATGAATCCAGATCTTCTATTTTCAAGTGAACCTGTATCATTTTCCAAAGTTTCATCAAGATCCTATGCAGAAAACTCACACACCCACCCACCCACCCACCCACGCACACACAGACGTACACCAAATTTTTTTTTGGCTATTTAGATAGAGGATGGTCCAAAACAAAAGAAAAAATAAAATTTGGGGTATGTAAGATTTTTTTTTTCGCGATAGATTGCATTACTTCACACACTTATGCACTTTACAATTATGTACTCATACAATTATGTACTTTGATTGGATTATAAAATTTGAAAAGTTGGTTTTATTATTTATATTTTTAAATATTTTTCTTAGTTTATCATAACAAAAACTAACAACTATTATATTGATGAATCTAAACAAATAAACTGAAATAATATATTTTTTGTAGTTCAATTCCTCTTTATTATTTTAATAGCTGCAAAATTATTAATAACTTTTTCTTTAAAAAACGGCTCAATAGTTAATTTTTGTAGAAACTCTTTCTCAATCGAAAATAGGGACAAAGGCTTCAGTCTTGTACTTTTCATATATTTTCTTAGCTCATTTTTAATACGTTTCAAAGTACTGGTTAAATCTCTCACAATAAATTGTGGTCATTGTAAGAAAAAGAGTTAATAATTTAACAACCTCTCAATAAACATTGTTCAACCCATTTTCAGATCTATATTTTTATAAAAAGACCGGACTTAAATACTTAATTTTATCATTGTATATTATTGAAAGCTCATTTTTATCATTATTTGGTAAAATATGTAGGATATTGTAAGAAGAGATTAGCAAAAACATTGTTTTTAGTTTTGAGCAGCGGTGGATATTAAACATAAAATTCTTTGGAAAAATACAAGTATAAGTACAACTTTTTCAAAATTCTAAAAATATTCCAAAAATTATAATAAAATCTAAAAGTTAAACTTTTTCAAAATTCCAAAAATATTCTAAAAATTATTAAAACATCAAAAATTGAAACCATTTTCAAAATTCCAAAAATAATGCAAGAAATATAACAAAATCAAAAATTCAAACTTTTCCTAGAATTCTTATAATATTGCAAAACTTATAACAAAATCAAAAATACAAACTTTTTTCAAAATTCCAAAAATTATAATAAAATCAAAAATTTAACCTCTTTTAAGCAATTTTAAAAATATTCCAAAAACTATTACAAAATTGAAACTTTTTTCAAAATTGCAAAAATTATAACAAAATCAAAGATTGAAACTTTTCTCAAAATTCTAAAAATATTCCAAAAATTGATACAAAAACAAAGATTTAAATTTCAAAATTCCAAAAATATTACAAAAATTATAACATATTCAAAAATTGAAATTTATTTTCCCACTGTTCCTGTTATTCAGAAGTCGTGGAATCTGGAATCACACAAAAAATTACTCAAGAAACAAAATATACTCAAGAAACAAAATATACTCAAGAAACAAAATATAAACAGAAATAGACATAAACAAAACTGTCTATCTAAGAACGAACAAACACTGAAAATTTGTTGTTGTTGCTATTGCTTATTACTGTAGAATAAGTAGTCATATTTTGAAACGTCTACCTAGTGTGAGAAAAAGAGTTTTGTTTGTTTGTTTGCTGGGAAACAATTTTTAAAAACGATGTAGGTTGAACACATTTGATATTTTTATACAAAAAACAGTTTAGGTTATAATATACATTTTCAAACATTTAATAATTTAAACCGATTTAATAAAATGAACTTTAAGAAACTCAGTACAAAATTTCGTTGTCATTATCGATGTAGGGGGTTGTGAGAAAGGTTCGGAGCTCAACGCGAACCCTATATTTAATTTTTATTGTTGTTTTATTTTTTTTATAGAACATAAAAATTATTCCCTCTTCATAAAAATTCTATTTACGGCATTTAAATTTTTCGATAATGTAGTTTTTCAAAATTATTGCTCTAATTGTCTTTTAGCCGTTTCGTTCAAATTTATATCGTTGCGATATTAATAAGAAAATTAATTATTTATATGCGACAGATAGTGCTAAAAATCATAGAATATTTTTTTTCCATCATTATTTTTGCATAGCTTCATTTTCTGTAAATAAAATATAGAAGAACAAAAGCTGCTATTTCAGTATTTTCTTATTATTATTATTTTCAACCATTTGTCATTGATCGTATAAAAATTTATCGTTAACCTCACGATGGTTTTTGTAGAATTATAGTTAAGCAGAAAGTACACACAGAATAGATTAGAAGAGGTTGGATTATGATGGATAGTACTTAGTAGTTGTATCAAAGCCGGATGAAAAGAGCAAGAGTGTATTGGTGTGCGTAGGGAGGGGGAAAGGAGGGAATGGGGCGGGGGGCGGAGCCCGCGGGATACCCCCTAGTTACTAGTATCAACAAAGAAAATTTGAAAAATAAACGTTTTGTTAACGACAATTTTTATATAACTATGAATTGTTTAATTTTCAAGAATTAATTATTGTGTTTTATATTGTATATATACAATAATGTAACTAACATTTAATAAAATAACTCCTAATAAATAAAAAAAAACTCTTAAATGGATTTATTAGAACTAAAATATTATATTTCATTGGGTGGATGAAAAAAGATGCATCATAGAAAAAAACGAGACGCTTTTATCTAAAATGAAGTAATTTAAATTGAAAACAAATATGAATGAGTAAAACAAAATTATTTTATGTACAAATTAATTGAATCTTTATAAATATTTCAATACGCAATTGCTGAATATGCTATTATACGAAATTTTTCAAATTTAAAAGTAGGCAACCGCCATTTAAATATCACTAATACAAACATATTTCACATCAACTTTTGTTTTTTGTTCTTTTCAGACCCGAATTTATAAATTGATTTAGAAAAGTCAAAAGAAAACCACATATCAACAAAGAAAATTTGAAAAATAAACGTTTTGTTAACGACAATTTTTATATAACTATGGATTGTTTAATTTTGAAGAATTAATTATTGTGTTTTGTATTATATATATACAGTATAATGTAACTAACATTTAATAAAATAACTCCTAATACAAAAAACTCTAAAATGGATTTATTAGAATTAAAATATTACATATGTATATTTCATTGGGCGGATGAAGAAAGATGCATCATAGAAAAAAACGAAGACGCTTTTCTCTAAAATGAAGTAATTTAAATTGAAAACAAATATGAATGAATAAAACAAAATTATTTTATGTACAAATTAATTGAAACTAATATAAATATTTCAATACGCAATTGCAGAATATGCTATTATACGAAATTTTTCAAATTTAAAAGTAGACAACCGCCATTAATACAAACATATTTTAACATACAAACATTAACTAATACAAACATATTTCACATCAACTTTTGTTTTTTGTTCTTTTCAGACCCGAATTTATAAATTGATTTAGAAAAGTCAAAAGAAAACCACCTAAATCTAATGTGGTTTTCTTTTGACTTTTCTAAATCAATTTATAAATTCGGGTCTGAAAAGAACAAAAAACAAAAGTTGATGTGAAATATGTTTGTATTAGTGATATTTAAATGGCGGTTGTCTACTTTTAAATTTGAAAAATTTCGTATAATAGCATATTCTGCAATTGCGTATTGAAATATTTATATTAGTTTCAATTAATATGTAAATAAAATAATTTTGTTTTATTCATTCATATTTGTTTTCAATTTAAATTACTTCATTTTAGAGAAAAGCGTCTTCGTTTTTTTCTATGATGCATCTTTTTTCATCCACCCAATGAAATATAATATTTTAATTCTAATAAATCCATTTTACAGTTTTTTTTATTTATTAGGAGTTATTTTATTAAATGTTAGTTACATTATATTGTATATATATAATACAAAACACAATAATTAATTCTTCAAAATTAAACAATTCATAGTTATATAAAAATTGTCGTTAACAAAACGTTTATTTTTTAAATTTTCTTTGTTGATATTAGTAATGTCAAAAAAATTTACGAAAAAATGCACATTTGTTTTTTTGATGTAAATCGGAAAAAAAATTGATGTTTTTGGGTGAAAAGAACAAAATTTTTGATTTACATCAATTTTTTTTGATGGATTTGGGTGAAAAGAATTCGACATAAAACCAAAAAAACATCGCATACTAATTTGAAATTTTGAAAATTTTAATTTAGATGTTCGCCGCAGTTTATAAAAACTATCACATTCCCCAGTTCGCATGCTAAAGCCTAAAACCCAGCTTAAAAATTCAAATATGGCATCACCAATTATAAAAAGCCATATTACGTGTATTAGTTGGCAGCAATGATTTTGTTACCGTCTAGTTGTCTATAATTTTCGTTTCAAAGAAAGACGGCATTTTTGTTTAAAGTTTATCAACGTTATTGAACACAAATAACACTAATAAATTTACTGTCCACGGTGTAATGATTTTTTCCCGTTTCAAGAAATATTAAAAAATATTAACCACAAGTCTTGACTTAAATCAATTTTTAACACAATGAATAACAGTGAATTAGAGCCATTTCTGCAAGAAAATTATAATGAAAGTAATGGTCATCAATCAAGATCACATTTATTTTACTTTAATGAATCAATTAAAAAGCATTTTCAAATAAAGCGAGGTCGAATACGTAAAGCTGTCCTAATACTAATTTTAGTTTTGTTCATTTTTATTGCTAATTTTTCGGAGAAGCAAAAACAGATTTATGTTTAAATACCAGAAGATGATCAAAATTGGCCGGGACCAAAGGGTAAGCTTTAAAAACAAGATTTACCCTAATTATCCCATAAAACGAACTACAAAATAACACTTGCTTCAAATGTGTGTTTATTTTTATTCCTTAGCTTATTTCCAAAAGTCTTGAATATTCGTACATGATTTTGAAAAATATTTGAATCAAGGGGCGTATAAATGTATAATTAATGCTAAACATATTTTCATATTTTGTTTGTTCATACGGAACAATTCTTGCTAAATTATTGAATTAAATAATTGTTAAATTACAATATTCTTATTGGCTTCTCGTTGCACTTGCATTAAAATTTTTAAAAATATTCCCAAAAAAACCAGTGAAAATAATTATTGAAATATTTATCACTTAATATAGTACCGAAAGGATTTGTTGTCTGTGGTTTAGGATGTCAGATACCTGATTTTGATCCACTTGCAAAAAACGTTATGAAATTATTTTATAAACAAAAATGTGAACAATGTTTTTCTTCAAAGAAGCCACCAATTACACGTTTAGTTAAAAACTACACAACGGATGATGTAGTTCTTGTTTTCGACAAAGAATTGAAAATAAGTATATATGGCAAACTATCCATTAAATGTTGTTTACATGAAATTATTAGATCAGGAGTAAAGCAGGACGCAGACAACAACTATACGTGAGTGTAGATTTGTAGAAAAAACATATTTCCTTGCTTCTTTAATTTTAATTCATTTTATTTGTTTGTATTTGTTTCAGTTTAACAAAATGTTCTCACCTAAATAAAACAATGAAACTACCTCCCACAATTGAATATATTTTAATTATATGTAAAGATCGAAACGATAAAACAGTTTATGTCAATGCTCATGCGACAATACGAAAACGCATAAAGATTGAGGAGCGGTTGAATAACCACCGTAAAGAAAATCGAACAGGTAGAAATTTGAGTGTTTTGATGTTTGGCATTGATAGTATATCAAGATTAAATTTGATTCGGGCTATGCCACATACAGCACAGTATTTGTACGATAATAGATGGTTTGAGTTGAAGGGATATAACAAAGTAAGTTTAAGGCCAAAACCAAAGTTTAATAGCTAGAATAATAAAAATTAATTTTGTGTATACGGCTTAGTCATTTCCCTATTTTTCGGGGTAAGTATTACTTTGGTCGGTTCTCTTTTATGTTAGAAAATGCCAAAATAACAAGCAAGTTCCGTGCTCGAACATAAACTCTGTTCTATCTCTATTGCCAAGATCCATGAGGAGTCTAGTTTCATAGTATGCCGCTATATTTTGTCAGGCGGTCCTAAAGATACTTTCTTATAGTTTGTTGTAAATGGTAAACATCCTAGCCGTGACTTTTGACAACTTGTTGTTTCACCAAATAGTTTGAAATGCTCTCACGTTGGTAACTGCGCAGTTTGCTTTGAACCATTTGGCGATTGTAAATTTCACTTCCATTATAACTATATCCAGTGTGGTATGCAATGCTTTATTGTGGGTGGGAACATTTGTCAAACTTCTTGCGTTGTTAACGGAAGCAGTTTTAATTGACGTAGAAGTGTTCATCTATAATTCTCCGAAAGCCTAAATTCTTAACGTAGGATCTTTAAATATCTAAAAATTAAGGCCATGCAAAAATCGTTGAATTTAACACACGTAAAACATTAATAGTTACACATTAAAAATGTGCTGTTAAAAATATATATTTTATTGATACATAATAAAATATTTCGTTTATCAAACTAAAAGAAAATTGATTCAAATTTAACAGAAATAATAGCAAAAGTTCTTGCAATTTCTGCTCGGCACTGTTTTACTATATAATAGTTGGATTAAGACGTATAGGATAAGAAAGACGTGCAACAAGATTGACATTTTTTTTCATTTCAGATCGGTGACAACACATTACCAAATCTTATGGCAATGCTAATTGGTTATAATACAACACTAGCGTATCACAAATGTGATCCAACCGTTACCGGTAAATTGGAAAAGTGTCCATTTGTTTGGAAAGATTTTAGAAACAATGGATATGTTACTGGATATGCCGAAGATGAAGTTTCGATTCACACATTCAACTTTTACAAAACAGGTTTTACGGAACAACCAACTGATTATTATTTAAGACCATTTACATTGGCCGCGGAAAACTATCTTCCTGTTAAAATAAAAAGTGATCTTAAATTTTGTTTAGGCTATAAACATTATGCTGATTATATTTATGATTATGCATCAGATTTTGCAACCACGTACATCAATAGAGCATATTTTGGATTATTTTGGACCAACACATTTAGTCATAACACAATAAGTGATCCATCAGCAATGGATGTTAAAATAAGAGACTACCTTATGGAATTAGATAAACGAGGTATTCTTAACGATAGCGCAGTTATATTCTTCAGTGATCATGGTTTACGTTTTGGTCCAATTCGTCAACTAGAAACGGGTTGGTTTGAAGAACGATTACCATTCATGTTTATCTCATTACCAGAATGGTTCCAAAACTTATATCCAGATTATATAAATAATTTAAAAATAAATCGTAATCGTCTAACAAATCCATACGATTTACATCAAACACTAAAACACATAATTAATATTTCCAATAACTCAACTTATAATTTAACTGAAGCTGAATCATGTAAATCGTGTCAAAGTATATTTGAAGAAGTATCAAATAATCGGTCATGCAAAGATGCTGAAATTGAACCTCATTGGTGCACATGCACATCATATAAATCAATCAACAAAAATTCAGCGATTGTCAAATCGACTGTGCAATTTATTCTCAATTATATCAATATAGATTTATTAGAGAACGGTATAAAAGGTCGTCTGACTAATAATAATGCGTCATTTATAGATAATGGTAAGAAATGTGCTACGTTGCAGCTTAAGAATGTAAAACTAGCGAGAAAACTGAAAACTACAGCATCCAATGACCAAAAGATTGAGTATTATTTGACAGTGATTGAAACTATACCGGGAAATGGACTATTTGAAACAACGCTGAGTTACTCGTTGGAAACATTGAAATTTCAACTAACGGGATCGATAAGTCGATTGAACAGTTATGATAGTCAAAGTAATTGTGTTCATAAGGATTATTTAAGAATGTATTGCTTTTGTTTAAATCAATAAACTTGATAGGTTTATATAACTGAATGAACTAAAATTTCATTGCATCAAAACGCAGCTGTTGTTGTTGTTGTAGCGACGGTGCGGTGCTAATCCTCCGGCTCCATGTCTAGATTCAGGAACTCTGCTACTGCTCTTGGGCGGTACCACAAATCTTCCTTCGTCAAGTTGGTTGGTTTTCCTGGACAATTAAATAGGTGGTCTGCATCATGTGGCGTGCCCTCACATATGGGACACTTGTCAACAATGTTGTGGTCAATTCGGTTCATGTAATTATTTAAGATGCGTGGTCAACCGGATCTTAACTGCGCTAGAGTATCTAGTGCTGCGCGGTAGTTTGACCTCTTCCGCAGCGACCTGTGGCGGCTTACTCTGGAGGACTCTATTTGGAGCGTAGTTCTTTAGTGTGTCCTCAACAACCCTCGTGTGTAGCGTTTTTAAGCCCGTTCTATATGCAAGCTCGTCAATGTTATTCGTTATTTCGCTGCCTCTGACATCACTCAAGAAGCATTTCGCAGTACGCTTTATGTCTCTGGGTGGTGTGGTTGTGGTGTGGTTGTGGAAAGAGTGTCATTGCAGGGATGTTGCTGTTTGTCACAGGCCCATAGATATTGTTTGGTGAGCATTTCATTGTGTTGACGGGGACCGGCAATATGTTACATTCCTGGTGCAGGTGATCTCGATGAGCCATCATATGACATCCGGTTGCTGTTCGCAACGCTGCGTTTTGTGTTACTTGTAGCTTATTCCAGTGGGTGTCAGCGACTTGAGGTGTCCATATGGGTGCAGCATAATTCAAAATAGGTCTTCCTATTGCTTTGTATGTTGTTATAATTGTTTCTTTATCTTTCCCCCATGAACTGCCAGCCAGTGCCTTCAGAGCATTGTTTCTATTTTTCAATCTCGCGTTCACCTATTGAGCATGTGCATTGAATGTAAGTAGTGGGTCGAATGTGACCCCCAACAATCTCGGATTTTTTACCGTGGGAATAAGCACATTGTCAATGCAGATGTTGATTGTTGTGTTCACCTTCTTCGTCCATGTGGTGAAAAGTGTAGGTGTGAACAAAACAGATATAAAAAATAGTAAACAGATATAAAAAATACTTGTACTTTAACAAAGAGTTATGTTTGATATACATCGCTGCCCAAAACTAAAAACCATGTCCTCGTGAAAGTTTTTTGCCGAAAACTATATCAAAATCCTTTACCCAGACCGAAGTCTTGATATCTCATAGCTGTGAGATTTCAGCCCCTCCATATTTTAAATTTGAATTGACAAATGAATATATACGCTCGTACAATGTTGTTTCGTATAAATTTAAAACAAATGAATATTATAAACACTTTATTGCGGTGCATGCATAATGATAAAACTTTTACTCATGAAATTTAAGTTTGTATGAAAATAATTTTGAGAAAAAAAATTTATTTTTGAAATACTTTTAAATTATCTTAATTTTTGTCTTATAAATTTCATTTCATTTCAAACATAACATTTTAAAGCATTGTTCTACTATTAAAAATTAATAACAAAAAAATGCCCAATTCTCATGATTAAAAGTTTTTTCATTGTGAATGTACGGTTAAACTTTATTACACGTTATGTATAACTGTTTTTTCCTATACAATTAAAGAAAAATTATATGTATGTCATTGAATGAAATTTATTGATTTTGTTAGGAAGAAAACTTAACGAACTATGGAATATTAACGATCGGTATATTCTACAATAAGTGAGAGAATGTCTAACATTACAATGAAAGACATACATATGGAAAACATATATTCTATAGCAGTCGTGGATAAAAATTTATAGTATGTACACCTCACGATGGTTTTTTATAGAATTATAGTTAAGCTGAAGGTGCACACAGAATATATTAGAAGAGATTGGATTATGATGGATAGCACTTAGTAGTTGTATCAAAGCCGGATTAAAAGAAAAAGAGTGTATTGGCGTGTGAGGGGAGGGTGTGGGGAGGTGTGGGGGGTGTTGGGGGGGGGGGGGGTATACTTCCTAGTTAGTATTATATTAAGTACACAGAAAAAAATGATTGCTAATATTAAACGAAACTTGCTGTACTCAATCATTTTTTTACATTGATTTTCAACCTACTAAGCATGTTTCTTGAATTAAAATTCTGCTGGAATAATACCAGAAATTAATTTTTTCTTCATTTAAGAAATGTTTTTTAAAAACACAAAAGTTTGAGATGTATTAAAACAAGCAACTAATATTCAATTTGAGTGGAAAAATGTTACTAAAATTAAGTAATCGGCTTGCTTGAATTAAGCAAAAATTCTATAAATATTATACAACTTGAAATTTTGAGAAACTGTTTTTCTTAAATTTAACAATGTTTTCGCTTTAAATAAGAGTTTATTTCTTAATTTTAAAAATTCCTCACTGATCATTAGAAAGTCGTTACTTAGAACAATAGCACGTTCAATGGAATTTAACAAGTGCTGTCTGGACTGAATATGCGGGAGAAATGGTATTCAAAGAAATGGTTTCTTCATTATAGCATGTTCTTTTTCATATTGATTGGTTAATGGTTTTCTTTTAAACTTAAAAAGTTTATCATTTTCATCAGGGCTACCCGATTAGATAAACTATCAAAACAATGTTAACGATTATAAACCAAAATTAGTCTAGAGTTTTAGCGAAGTATAAGAAAACAAAAAATTTACATGAATATATTTATTAGATAAACATTCTTAATTTAAGTAAAAGCTGACTTGTATAAAAAAAAATTTTAAATTACACTAATGCTATTGCTATGCTAGATTTGAATATTGAAATCTTAATTTAAGAAATGTTAGAATAAGTTACATGAAGAAAAACTTGTTTAATTCGATGATTTAATTTATTGTTTTAAGCAAAAACTGTTTTATATTTAGTATTTAGGCAATTCTTGTTTTGAGAAATGCATTTCTTAATGTAAGCCAGCTTATTTCTTTCTGTGTAACGATGAGAATAGGGTGACCAACCGTCCCGGATTCTCCGGGACAATCCCGGATTTAAGTCTGCCGCCCCGCATTGAAAATGTCCCAGAAATTGTCCCGGAATATTAAAAAAGTCACGAACTGTTCCGTTTTTCTAGCACGAATTACCATACAATATTTTTTATGAGATATTAAAAAAAATTCCAATGAAATTTGATTTTGAAAATTGCATAAGTTTGACTCGTCTACTACTTGGCGCAAGCAAAACAAGGTGGTTGGCGGTTATACTCCCAATAGAAAGAATATTACAAATATTTCAACGATTAAGTCATACTTTTGATTCCTGGTGCAGAAGAAACAAATTAAGCTTGTCGGAGCAAAAACCTGTTATGCTACAGCTAAAGGACAAGTAAAACAGGGCTAGACCACCAACCATTAAGGTTAATGGAAAAACAATCAAAATGGTCAGCTCAACCAGATACCTTGGTGTTGACTAGGATGAGAGGATGAGGATATCAAGTCATGTTACACGAATATGCTAGAAATCCAAGTCCCTCTTCCACAGCTTCACAAGGTTATCTCATGAATGGTGGGGTCTTGATAAAAATACACTACATCTTATTTATAAGATCGTAGTGGAATCTATTATGTCGTACTACTCAGCTGGTTGGTATGAGCGGACTAACGTTAAGCATAATGCACAGTTACTAAGCGCTCAAAGAAATATGTTACACCGCATGATCCGAGGTTACAGATCCATTTCTACAACCCCGACTCAGGTCATTACGGGTACCATCCCAAATTATACAACCGTGCTGTCAAAACAAACAGCAGAGTTGAAAGGAAGCAAATAAAAAAGGGACTGCACCAGGAGAATGAATTCACCCTCAATGAATGGAAGGCACGTTGGGAGGTCTCAGATACGGGAAGGTATACGTATCTTTTTATCAGCGATTCAGCTTTTGCGTTGGGCACGAATAAGGTAGGCTCTGACAGGTCCTATGGTCCAGTTTATAACTGGACACGGCAAACTTAGAGAGTACTTGAAGCGTGTTGATGTTACGGACAATGCTTTATGCACAACATGTGATGTGGATGATACACATTACATTTTCTTCTAATTACGAGACCTCAAGGAACGATCTAAAATCGTCCTTACTTGAAAATGAATTTGACGGTTGTTTAGCAGAATATACACTTAGTATACTGCTGAATACAAAAAATATGATTGCGCTTAAACAATTTTGCATTGAAGCTCATGAACTGCTCGCATCAGTTAAACAAATCAGGTGTAACCCTTTAGGTAAGACTACTTTCTGACATAGTTCTTAGATAGTAGAACATACAGTTACTCTGTATGTAAACCATCAACCTCCGCGAGGTTAGGGATCGAAACGAGCAACTAAATAAATTTGACTGAGGTAATAATATATAACTATTTTACTTTCTGATGACAAATAAATATTTTAGACACAGTTGACTCGGTCGATCGATGGTTGAGCTTATGAAAGCCTCTGTAAAAGTTTTTGAACTTAAAACAGAGGTGCTTGCAATAAAGAGCTATGGTGGTGGTGTAAAAAATGTCAAGAACCATTCAAGGTTTTTTTTAAGATGAGAAGTCTGGGCTTTGGCTTTTCTTTCTACATAATCAAGCCTCCGTTTTTCATAACGCTGTAAAACGTGTTGAATAAGAAAAAGACTGCAGTAGAAGTTTCAGAAGATAAACGTGATCTCATTGTGAAGTGTTAAGCACGAACCGACCACGAATTCCTTTCTCCTGGGACTGTAACTCGAGAATGGTGTATTGGCCATGTCGTAAGTTTTTATCCCAATTGTGTGGAATATTGGGAGCTTTGAAGCACTCAATTTTCAGAGATTTGTCATTTTAAATGAATTATTAAACGCTTTGAAGCACTCAATTTTCAGAGATTTGTCATTTTAAATGAATTATTAAACTCATTAGTGATGTTAAATGGAGCGACATCGAATCGAAAAAAACATGTCAATGTGTGCGTAAATATTTTGATATGAACGAAATTACCGAAATGGAAAATAATTTATTCCATGATTTGACCTATCTTAAACAGTATGTAAACACTGAAAAACTAGCAGAATGGATCAACAGCAACTTGAGGATTGATACAAAATGGGCCGACTATTTGGCAGATAATCACATTCCATTCAAAAATATCCTAATATAAGTGGAACTATGTTCGTGCCTGCTCGTAACAAATGCAGCGACTGAACAAGATTTTTCAATAATTTATAATCTATGGACATCGGAAAATCGAGAGAGATCGACGCTTTAAAAGCGAAGGTTATTTCAAGATGTAATATCGCTTTGTCTTGCTGCAAGACTCTTGCAAAGATTTCATCTCAAAATTTCACGAAAAGTTTATTTGCTAACAAAAACGCATATAGACAGTGACAGATTACCATAGAGGCGGAAGAGGCGGCCGCCTCTGGCCCCACAAGCACCTTTGACCCCTTCGCGACAAATAGAAATGATATTTTATAGGTATTCAAATATCAGATGACTGCGTTCATTCAACCAAAGTTTTTTTATACTATCCCACTAAAGATTTTTTTTATATTATCCCACATTTAAAAGTGCTAGGTTGTCAATTTGTATTACTTTTTTTCATGTATTTATTTTAATAATTCTAATTTGATAGTTTCATAATTTTTTAATGTATTCGTTTTCCAATTTGTATCGTAGAAAAAACATTTTGTTTTGAAAAGTTCCACTGTTACGAATGGATATTAATACTTTATAGGAAAAATATCATCCTTAAAAGTAGAATACAAAGACAGAAATATGAAATACTTTAGAAATATCAGTGAAAGTAATTTTTATTGTTTAAAGGCTAACGGTTCGAAAGAATATCGAGAATGGCTTATTTTTTCTGAAACGAGTAAAAATATTTACTGCTGTGTTTGCAAGTAGTCGCGATCGAAATCAAAAT